>CM075807.1:70075817-70304064 GCA_037975025.1 Excoecaria agallocha | reverse complement strand
GAACAAGGTGAAATAGAGTGGTGGTGGAGTTGATGGAACCAGAAAGACAACTGCTACTAAGGTTAAGGCTGATCACATGATTGGTTTCGATATCACATTCGACACCATCCCATGAGCAGCAATCACTTCTTTGTCCATGGAGTTTCCAAGATGAAAGCTTGGAAGTGGAACAATTATTAGAGATGATAAAGCTTTCCTTGAATTGCAACAAGGCCAAGCCCTCATCAACATGGCACCTTGGTCCCCTTGAATAAGAAACAGACAGAGACAGTGCCATTAGATAGCAGAACAAAAGCAAAGAGAACAAGCGTGTTGGTGGCATGAAGAGATGGAAAGAAACCTTCATGACGATGATAATTAAGTAGGTTAGTAATTAACTTGCTTTAATATTATTATTATCTTTTTATTTATACTAAGAGTGTGGGGCTTATTTATATACCAACTTCATGGTGTATTCTAATTCTAAGCCGTAGAAATTTGCAACCAAGAATGTTAGAACTTCCAACTCACTTTAACTTTGATGTGCATGTTATAAATTATACATACTTTTCTTTTTTGAAATTATAGATACTTCGGGAAATTTGTATTATTCTCATATTTAATGTATTTATGGTCAATAAATACGAATTATTATTTTTAGTTTTCCAATAAATCCTTAATTAGCGTGAGGTTGTATTAGGAAAAATGTATAATGTCAACCCTATTAATTAATTACTCCCTCCATTTTTTTTATCAGTTACTTTTATTATTTTCACTAGAATTAAAAAATAATAAATAAACTTAAAGTTAGTATTAAATTATGTAATTAAGACTAAATTAACAAATATGATTGGTTTTAATTTTATTGAAAAAAATAAATTGAAAGAGTAAATTAAATTACATTAAAAATCTAAAAGTAACAGATAAATAAAATTTGAATTTTACTAAAAAATAATAGATAAAAAAAACGGAGTGAATACTAATTATTATTTTTAGTTTTCCAATAAATCCTTAATTAGCGTGAGCTTGTATTAGGAAAAATGTATAATGTCAATCCTATTAATTAATTTTCATTCTTTTTTATCAGTCACTTTTATTATTTTTACTAGAATTAAAAAATAATAATTAAACTTAAAGTTAGTATTAAATTATGTGATTAAGACTAAATTATCAAATCTGATTGGTCCTAATTTTATTGGAAAAGAAAAATAAATTGAAAGAGTAAATTAAATTACATTGAAAATCTAAAAGTGACAGATAAATAAAATTTGAATATTACTAAAAAATAACAGATAAAAAGACGGAGTGAATACTAATTAATTTTTATTTATATTAAACTAGAAGTGAGTCTTTTTTTATTGTTGTATACTCTCATAGTCTAGTCTTATGTAAATTGCTATTTAAAAAAAAATTGTTCCACCAAAAAAGTTAATTTATAAAATCAAAATATCATTTATTACATTTATTCCAACTTTACCATAATGGTATTAATACTATATTAAGATATTCATTAACTTTTTCTCTTTTTTATACATTTTTCTCTGTTATATTTATTTTCATTAAATATAAGAGAGAATTTCATTCTCTTTAAAGTATTATTTTTATAAGATCAAAAAAATCAATTATAGTATTTGTGAAAGAGTAAAATAGTGATATTAATTTGACATGAAATGGAAGTAATAATTTTTTATTAGTAAATGGTAATTGATTTGTTTTTGGTTATTGATTAGTAAAATACTACTTGTATTAATTCACTCAATTAATTAATGCTTATACTTATTAAAATTTGAAATTTATTACATTGGGTGGAAAAGAAAACTAAAATTTGTTACGTAAATGATGATGATTTCGGAATACACATAAAATGTGGACGAGTAATATATATGTATTATTACAAATACAATAACAGTATCATATATATGAAAATAATTAAAGAAAGAAAAATACAAGTTGATGAGAATTTCTTCTTTTTTTTTTTCTGAAATTCTGAGTCTTAATTAGGTGGGGCATTGTTGTACGGTCAAAGTGGAAAAACAAAAAAGTGATAAAGCAAAGTCTTCAAAGTGAAGCATCCAGCCACTCGAAGGAATGGTGAAGATTGAAAGTAATGCCCATTAAATCAACTTCCTACATCACATGTTACATTAAGACTAAGTCATACCCAAAACACACTCCAAGAAAATAATGTTCATTGCAGAATTGTGGTGTAACGTCTTGAGCTCTACAGCTGGATGTCACCATAATTACAATGCAACAGAGTTGACCCTTTTGCTAGGTCTTCTATGTGTTTCAATTGATCTTTCTGGTGTTTAAAGCTACATGTGGAATTCTTGGTAGTTAGGTTTTGCTTTTATTTGAATTTCTTCGTCAACCCCACAATGTATCTTGTTCTACAAACACGCAAAATATGAAGACAGGCAATGGATTTTCATCAGCTTATGATAATCGTCCGGTCACCTGCCGTTCATGGGAAACCGAAAGTTCAAAGATTCGTTGGTCCTGAAATTCTCATTCAATGAGCCGCCCTATCAAAGGTGGAAAGGTAGTTCTAACGCCAAATCACTTATTATCAAGTGTTAGAACTTGGCATTATTTTTTAAAAGATAAAAAACTGAATATTAAATAAAAAGCTGATAATAAAATCAAAATATGTATTTGGTAAATATTAATTTTAGAAAAATAAATTTATAAAAAATGAAAAAAAATTATATTAAAAAAAGTTAAAAATTAAAATTTTTCATAAAAGTTAGGTAAATTTTAATTTTTCAAAATCACCGATTTAAAATTTTTTCTAAACAAAAATACCTCTAACCTTATTTCATATTGATAAATATACTTAATATAAAAAGAATCTTTTTCTCTCTTCTTTTACTCTATAACCTAAAATCATCTTACGTAAAAACGGTTTCACTCTTCTTTCTTTTATCACCCAAACTCAATGAAAGTCAAAAGAACAATACTTTTTCAAGTCGTATTGCTTTGTGGGTAAAAGAAAGATAATTCCTGTTTTTCCTGTCCTATACCAATTTTTCATGGAAATTTGTTTTTAATTTTGATTGGATTTTTTTTTTATTATTTTACTTGATACTTTTTTTTTTTTGCTCAATTTTAAATGGATTTTATGATTATAAGTTGATTTTTTTTTTCTATTTGTGTGGATTGTATGATTCAAGTTGATTGCTCAATTTTAAATGAATTTTATGGTGCCGTTGTATGTATTTGTGTGGCAGCAGCTGATGATTCATATAGCAAATATGGATCCTAGCAGAAACCCAAGCAACAATATATGCAAATATCTAACAAAAAGAAAAGTGAAAAATCACTGCATTCAAGGTCAGATCTTTTTCTTTTCTTTGGTCAATAGAAGTCATTATTACTGTTCGCCTCCCATATTAGCTATTTTAAACTTGTTGGGGTTTCTTTTCCCGTAATTCTCATTATAGACATGGGATTAGGATGCAAGTAATTTGCTGCAACATTCTAATTGGAAAGAAATATTCAGTGACATTGCTTATCAATATATGAGGACTTGAGCTATCACATACATAAAAAATTACAAGTTCATTAACTAAGTTACAGTAAAGAATGCTGTAACATATTTAATTGCAAGTTCATTAAAATGTAATTAAGTTATGATTATATATATATATTTTATGAAATAAAGATATAATTCTATTGAATTAGGGATTATTTAGCCATATAATTGAAAACACTTATCCGAATTAAAATTCAACTGCATGTGTTGGATTTGGATGTAGCACAATACTGATTAATTTGAAGTAGATAAAATTTTAAATTTTTTTTTATGTAATTTTACTTTTAAACTATTAAAATGAGAAAGTATCTTTTCTATATTTATTACACTATGAGGAAAATGTCAATTGCTGACGGAATTTAGTGATTTACCGTAGAAAATGCGTTTAACAACAGAATTTACCAGCAGAAAAAGTCGTAGGTAAATCGATCCCAGGTACTTTTACCGATGGAAAATATTTCCATAGGTAATTTTATAGATGAAAAAATTCATCCATCGTTAATTCCATTTAGAGGTATAGGTTGAGAAATTGTCATGAACTGCCATATTTATCGACGGAATTAAATTCCGTAGTTAAAATTACTGATGAAAAAATATGATGCATTGTTAAATTTACTGACAGAATTATATGATCCATTGTTAAATTTACCGATAAAAATTACAAATCCATAGATAAATTTTTTATGGAATGATATATTCTATAGGTAAAATTAGCAACAGTAAATTTTTCCATCACTAAATTTACAAATAATTTACATTAAACCATCGATAATTTCATGACGGTAATTTTTTCCATTGCCAAATTTCATTAGCAATGGTTTAATTGTTTCCGTCAGGAAATTTAGAATTAGATTTAGTTTATTGATTTCATTTCTCGGTATAGTAGAAGCCTAATTATCAATATAATATAAAATATATAATGTAAAATAATAAATAATAAAAATCTAATTCGTAATATAATATAAAATTTATAATATTCAATAATAAAATACTTGAAAATGTAAGCTATTATAATTTATTCTAAAATTTCCATAAGAGTAATAAAATATCAAATCAGATCCTTACAATTCCTAAAAACATAAATATTAAATCTCTAGCTATGCAGCCGGCAAAGGTGGATGATCCAAATGCTGCAATGTGATGTTACTTCTCCCTTTTATATCATCCATCTCAGTATGGAGTTGGACTATATATTCCATTAACTCGCACAATTGAGTTGCCAATAGACCCTGACTATATATTCCATTAACTCGCACAATTGAGTTGCCAATAGACTCATTGCAGTCCAAAGTTTAACTACTTCCTCATTGGATGCGGCTCGTCTACTAGCAGCAGCTATACTGAATGCGGAGGATTGCAAATAGAATGTATTTGCAAAAGAACCTAGGTAAAAAAATCCTGCCACAATGGTCCCTATCACCAATGAAAATTATCACACTTATTTCATACGGAAACTGTAAATTAAGCACAAAAATTTTGAAATATAATTAAGGGGTATCTGGCTGAATAACAATCCAGTTGTCAAATTGTTAAGTATGGTGTAGCTTATAAGTAGTTTAGTTTTACTAACTTAATCATAGTTAAATAGTCAACTATGGTTAGGTAAATTATTTCTCCTTGTATATGAAGTGTAAAGAATCAGATCTAGATATAATTTTTGGCAGTTACCAAATATTTTCTTCTCTACTTCTTCTCCTCTCTGCTTCTGGTTCCAGCTGCTACACAAATGACAATAAAGAATTCGTACTTTCTAGGAAGAAACAATTGGCCACTCCAAGCCCAAGCACATCGCAACACCAAAAAGAATATCAAAAACTTCAAGTGAAAATAATTAGAAGCTTATAACCAGAATCTGCAGGGACTGATGGTACTTTCACATATCATCATCGTTGCATACATATATCACCACCACAAAAACAATTTCATTAACGAATTATTTAATTGCTCTACTCTAACTTTAATTTTTTTCAACCTAACATTTTAATTTCGTTACAAATTACAAATTAAGTCATCATAGTTGGATTGCTTTAATCAAACCTCAGATGAGTTAGCATACAACTGTGCTACATCCAAAGCATGATTGCTAACTTTATTATTTCAATTTTCAGAAGGAAACTCAAATTTTGATGGAATATGAACTACTTACAGATTATCAATTCAATATACAAATTATTAATTTACATGAAATATAAATTTTTATGCTTAATTTATCTCTAATATTTTTCTATTTTGCAGTGTATGGGAGCATTAAATATCTATTTCAGGTAGTCAGAGTATTCTAAAAAAATTAATGTAAAAAAAGGCAAAGAAAAATTAGACACTCTGATGGTTTTATGAAAAGCAGTTTAGTCCAGCAGCACAACCCAATGGTTTTCCGGTTTCCAACGATAATGCTAATGATTACAGGCAAGTAATCATCCTATTATTCAAATGGTTTCAAATAGTAGCGTTGATCACAGTCAGGCAATATATGGCTATACTTGGAAAGAAAATCAGCCAAGAACCATTCTCTGCTTTGAAGACATTTTTTCTAGTACAGAACATCTAAAATAATAATCATTGAGAAAAAAATAAAATAGAAATTAAAACAATAAACATTGTATCAACACTGTAATATCCAAGTTATCAAGCAAATGTGAAAAAAAAAATGCATTGACAATTACGAATCTAAATGCAGAAGGTGAGAGTCTGAACATAAGGCAATAATCAATGTGTTATCTCATAACACCTTAGTGGCAATTACCAATCGGACATAAATAAAACCAGTACATATGGACTTGAGACCTAATTGTCTGCAAGCCTCAACCAAGTTAAACAACTACACACTGAAACCCTTCATTTTCCTTCCACATGTACAAATCACATCATTTTAAACAGAACTTGACTCAAAATTTCCCAGTGTAGAATATCATGTAAGGACATGGAAGACTTAACATGGCAGATCAGGAAACAAAAATTTTAGAATTTCCTACTGATATATTACAGTCTTAACCGGGGATAGGAGTTGCAGCATTTCAAATCAAGCAGGAAAAATAAGTCAGTAGGGACTTCAAAATGTTCAAATAAATTGTGATCAAAATGATTAATTACAGTCTCATCATGCTCAAATAGCGAGTTTGATTTTAGCTCTGCACGTTTTTCACCATCTTGCAAAAAATGGTTACAGGATGAAACATTGCCCTTTTGTCCTGTTTAAATATGGAGCTCAGTTTCAATCTTAACATTTGTCACCCCCTTTCTGTCCTGAATTCAGCAGTACCCAAGATCGATATGTTTTAATCATTTTTTAATCTATATGCGTTGGCCTAAATGGACACTTGTATGAAAATGAAGGGAGTAGTTTACTTTAGTAAACAATGCCTAGTTAAGTATCTTCAACAAGTCTGCATATTATCTCAGAAATTGTATATCAATTGCTTATAAAATCCATGCAAGAGTTCCCTCATTGCTCAAATCCATACGTAAGCATAGCAATTACCTTTTCTAGCTTTCTTTCTCTGATTTCTTGATAATATAAATTTTTAATCAGCTGCAATACTTAACTTATTAATCCTAAGTTCTCTTCATCAATCTTTAGAAACAGTAACCGCAACATACTCATAAATCCAGACTTAAGCCTTCTAAGATTTTAGAAGCTCAACAACCTTTGGCTTTAATTTCCTATTATTAATATTAAAACCAAGATGTCACAAATAGCATAACATCTGGATGCTAGCACAGACATCCATCGCATTCAATATGTCATGCAATCAAAAATATAGAACAGAAACTAGTTAAGGCCACTATATGAATTGTTGATTAATTATGATTATCACCGTTACCAAATATATGAAGATCAGAAAGAAATAAATGCACCCAGCAATCAAAAACAAGCGAGCAGATTAGGAATCCAACACTAGTCAACCATCAAAGCAATAACCAACCTAAATAATAAAGTTCATACAAAGTGAAATAACTCAGGAACCAAAAAGCAATAACAGTCCTGAAAGATATCCTAACCCTGCCAACAGAATCACACAAAACAAGCCAAACAAGATAACCATACCAAAAGCTCAATCCCCTAACATGAACCGGAACAAAAAGAGAACACTAGAAAATCTATAAGCATAGAAAATAGATTGATTTCACTTATGGTCACTCAACTTATATCAAATTACGCAAAAATAATAAAATAATTTTTTTTTCAAAAAAATCAGTGAAATTAAGATTTTTATACACAAAAATAATTGACCGATTTCCAATGATGACACTTGCCACGCCATGTCAGCAAATAAGAAATGTTTATTTTTCTCTTATGTGTTCGCTCAACTTATGCCAAAATTACATGAAAATAATAAAAAAATAATTATTTCAAAAAAATTACTAAACTGGAGTGCTCCGACAAGTGTCATCACCGAAAATCGGTCATAATTATTTTTATGTATAAAAGTTTAAATTTAATGACTGTTTTGAATGATTTTTTTATTATTATTTTTGCGTAATTTTAGTATAAGTTAAGTAACCATAAGTAAAATTGACCCGAAGGAAACGCAAAGAAGAATTTTTTATTAATAATGCATTTTTGATTTTTATTTAAAAAAATAGGGTGTTTTAAGAATTAATTAGGAAATTGGGGCGTTTTTAGAATCTACATAACAGAGTTGCGAAAATGGAATGTGGGGCCCACTGCACAGTTAATAAACAAAGAAATGTTGTACAACGAATACCGCAAGCTAGTCTTACAGAAATTGAGAGGGGAATTTACAATTAAAATTATTTATTAACACTAGAACTCCATAAGATTCCAATTCAGAATCAACACTATCAAGACTCAGATTTACAGTCTCTAACACAGTCTATGTCTTCTGCGTTTGATCTTTCAAATCATCAGTCTGTAATTGTTCTTGTAATTTGAAAATACAAGAATCTAAACTTTTCACCTCAATTGTAATTTTCTTTGCTTGATCAGAGTCGGAAGAAGATTTTCTTGACATCATCAGTTTAGAAACTAATGAACAAACACCAAATTTCTTCTTCTCTGGCATAGATAAAAGCAACAAAAGAGACCTTATAATCGATACGGTTATGACGGTTGCTTCTCTAATAACTCTTGCCACCATTGATGAATGTTGATCATCATCCGTTGAGAAACAGAATTTGATTTCCAATTTCTTTAAATTTTGAAGGGATTTTACGATACCCTTTTGCAGGTTTCTCCTGAAGTTAATATAACAATGAACATTGCTTTCGAAGATTGAACTTTTGCCTCTGGATCTTCGAAAAGCCGATTGAAGAGATAAAACATGTTCTTTCATCGTCTGCAATATATCTTCTACAGTGCTACATGTATCAAGCAATGTTCACAGCAAGAAATGAGTTGGCAAAAACAACAAACAAGAAAGGATAATCATAATTTAGAAAAAACTATTAACTTTCGTTTTTATTTTCTTAAGATGAGGTAAAACTAGTGAGAAGCTCTCTCTGCCTGTCCTCAATATTATGCTAAGATCATTGAAATGGGCCCCCCATTCCATTTCCGCATGCTTGCGAAATTCAGTGTCCAACATTTCTGTGTTTATTAACTGTGCATTAGGCCCTGCATTCCATTTCCGCAACTCTATTATGTGGATCCTAAAAATACTCCAATTACCTAATTAATTTTCAAAACACCCTATTTCTCTAAATAAAAACCAAAAATGCATTATTAATAAAAAAAAAAAAAGTCCAACGCAAAGTCCACAAATCTTCAGATGCGCACAACAGCCTTTATCCAAAGCCAAAATACTTGAAAAGGAATGCCCAGTCCACAGAATATCGCAAAATTCTTATGAAAAGGAAAAAACAATGCCAGCAAACACAAAAAAAGCAAAAAAAGAATGGAGTAAATATATTTAGTTCGAAAACTGACCTACCTCTCAACAATGGATTTCTGCTTCTTTAAAGATCTCTCCTTCTGCAGCAACGGAAAAACCTAAGCACACCCCCATTGCTCCATTCACATAAACTCGCCCTCATATATATATATATATATATATATATATATATATATATATATATATATATATATATATATATATATATATATATATATATATATATATATAAAGCAATTTTCACTAATAATCAGATATCAAATGCCTAGGTGTTACTATTGAGATGGAAAAGAAATAGAAGGAAAAGGAGTGGATGACGCACCTGCCCGAAGTAGGGAATTGAATGAAAGGGGGCTGCCGATGTTGATAGAAGGAGGGGGAAAAGGGGAGCGATTTTTTTTAGGGTTTAGGTGAAAGAAAGAGATTTGAAAGAATTTTTCATTTGTAATTATCCATAAAATTTTTTTGTAGGTAATTTTTCATCGGTAATTGAGATTTTTCTTGTAGGGTTATTATTAAATTCAATGTTAGTAGCATGTATTTAATATTCATGTACTGGATATTAATTAATATAATTATTGTAGACGTTACAAATCCAAACTGTTCAAGAAGAGAAGAAAAAGACAACAAAAGTTGTATGTAATGATAACATGTGTTGGGTTTCAGCAGAATAATCAAAAAAATCGCAGCAGAATAAGATATCCATTAGGATCCATGCGATCTAATTGATTCAAGAATGAGGAAGATGAATGATTACCAACCTCTCGAAGCATAAAAAATGATTTTTCCAAGTGTTGCCTTATGTGAAACAAGAACCATCTACCAATATCCACAAGCGAACGGATAATCAAAATCGCTTGGGGTACTGGCTTCCTTCTTTGGCAGCTAGAATTTTTTTTGATTTTTGTTCTCTTCTCAATGTTACAGAAAATGAATATTTTTCTCTCTAAAACTTAAAATGATGACTGCCACTTTTTTTTTTTAATTATGTATGCTTAGGGTTTAAAACAAATATAAATCACTATATGTATAATATAATTTAACCCAATATTAGAAAGAGAAAATTTCGGGCATATTTATCCCTTATTAAAATAAGAAATACTTTATTTCTTATTTAAAATAAGAATTATATTTTAACTTAAGCTTTATTTCGAATTTTATTTTTTGACAAATTAAAATTCAAAACGCCTGAATAAAATTCTTAGTTCGTTCATCACATTCAATGTGTGCAATCCAGTAGATTCATATTATGTTGGTAAGGGATCCTAGTCGCATTATGGGCCCAAAACTCATAAGCGACCTCCAACAAGATATTATAACTACCTAAATAATATGAATATCGATAATTTAATTTTAACCTAATAGAATATATTATAATCACTTTGTCACACGATATCTTATTTGAATATAAGTTATGATCCATATCAAAATTATATAGTTGAAATATATAATTTTTTTTATCACTAAGTAGACTGATAATATCAAATGACATTGATCACTCCATCAATTTATTAGAGCACGACCATACGTCCTACTTATCAAGGGGTCCAATAGATATCTCTATCGTAAGAGAGGGATAAATTCCATTTTGATCATCCACTATCTTCTGCATGATTTTTATCATGTTCAATCATAATCTTTATTATTATCCAATTAAAGATAATGTTTGATTATGTTATAATATAATGTTCTTCATATAGGATATTGTGACAATCTCAGATCTAAGGATTAATAACATAACTATTATGAGATCACTAATGTAACACCCTTACTAACACTATCAGATTGATTTAAGCAGTTAGTCGAAATTTTTTTTAAACATATTCTAGATCTTACTTATTCATTAATTGTAAGATTTTTTTTATTCGATAATACTTATAACTTAACCTTGACGATTGACCTATAACTATCCAATTTACTATTCACCAATTAAAATTTTGATAATATAACAGCTAACAACGTGTCTAACTAATCTGAAAAGAAGACAATTCCACAACCCCTCGAGGGCACAAATATTTATAAAGAATAAATACATACGTTCCAATTATCCATTTTCATATCAAACACACCCAATCAATTCCATTTCCTAACAATAATTCATAACTACATACACTTCAAATACTGTTTATTACAAACCAATTTCTTACTCCAAATAGCTAAATATATACATGCCAAAACATAAAATAGTTTCTAACTGACTCTTTCTCTTCAAAATTTGCTCCACTATATACTATGCTCCAACTACTCTTCAGAACATACACGCAGTAAACACTACGTGCTGAGCATTAAACATGCTCAGTGGTGATTATAAATCGAATAATTTTTCACACATGCATAATTGCATTACTCATGCAAAATTTCTTAATTTTTCTATTAAAAACATAATTATCAATGTACTTTACATTCAATACAAATTAATACCATTACTTTGATAAATTTTTCAATTTAGTCCTTAATTTTTTTTATTTAATTGTAAAATTGCCCTTTTTACACTTTAATTACAAAATTACCGCTAGTTTACTTACTTTCATTCCACATTTATTTATTGGCATATAAAATTACTGTTTGGTCCTTATTTTAACTTTTCATGGATATTTTCATTTTAGTTCTTAGTTTTTCAATTAATTACGAAATTACCATTTTTATACTTTAATTACGATTTTACCACTAGTTCATTTATTTTCACTATAAATTCAATAATTGGCATACAAATTACTAGTTAGTCCTCATTTTAACAATATCAAGTCAAATTATATTTTAGTCCTTCAAATTTTTAAAAGTTCATTTCAAGTTGTTTGCTCACTATTTTTTTTTTCACTTTTACCCTTTATTTATTTTTTTGATATTTTTACTCACTAAATTCACTATGTGGGAAAGTTACCATTTTACCTATAAACTTTTTATTTCTTTTCAATTAGGTTCTTTTTCATTTTAAACTTTATTTTTACTTTACTTTTTACACTTTTAACTTATTTTTATCATTGTACCCTTAGTATAATCCTGGCAGAAATCTACAAACTGGATATACAGGATGTGGATCCCATGGATCCAAAGTATAAATTCAAAAATAATTTTGAATGATCATTTTTCAAAGAACATAATACATAGCATATCAAATACTATGGGAGATCAGTACGATCCTATCATAGCAAAGCAAGTCGTCATAACTTGCACAGCGGTATGGGTATCCCTATAGCTAGCCAATCATATCTTGAACTAGATTTTAACTACCTAACCACTACTATGGGCAAAATTCTTTGCTCATTTTAGAATTTCCTTTCACATTTTGATATTTTCATTTGCTTTTCAATTTCAGAACAATTTTTAATCAATTATCTTATCACTTTACATATATTTATATTTTCAGTAGCTTTTTTCTTCCAGTACATCAATCATTTTTGTACAAATTATAAATTATCTCACAATAATTCATTATTTTCACTTTATATTTTATTCTTTTAATTGGCTTTTCATTTCAATACATCAGCCAGTCAATTTTTTCATCTCTTTTGCATATTTTGGGAATTATCTTATTATGATTCACCATTTTCACTCATTTCATGAATTATTACACCATAATTTAATAATTTCACTTTGTACATAATACAATTTCATTCTCAAAAATATTCTTATAATTTTCATAACTTCTAAATAAATTCACGGACATATTATTTCATGTCTAGATTCATTTTTAGACCTTAAACCACCTAAATACATACAATACACTTTGATTTGCCTTAGACATCAATTCAACCAAGTAAAGTTATCTACCATACACATTTTTTATTCAATTTAAGCATTCTAATAGCCATATTTAAGGTTCTAAATCATTGTTCTAAGTTTAATTTCATTTAAACATTTATTTTCCCTAAGTTCGCTTAAGTTTCATAAAGCAAAATCATGCCAAAATTAGGGAAATGGATGGATTTTATAGTTACTAATTAACCTTTCTCACTTGCTTTGTCTTCCTTAGGCTTCATTTTTCTTTCCTTTAGCCTTAGAAGCTTATCCTTCACTTAGAGAACCTACAAGGATCGAATTTTTCATCAAATAAAACACCTATTTTTTTTTATCTTTTTTGCTCAAATTTACATCATAAATGGACTTTAGGCACCTAAAAATACTTGTAAGAACCCTTAAACTAAATTAAAACCTTGAATTTCACTTACTTTAATTTCACCTCTTTTACTTTTTCTTTTATTTTCTCCCACTTTTCTCACTCTAATCAAAGAGTAGAGGCTTAGAGAATCTGGTAGCGAGGTAGAACCACTTTTAGGATGCTTGGATTTGGTGAGAAAGAGAGAAAATGGTGTTCGGCCAAGGAAAAAGAAGAAGAGGGCTGAAGAGATAAGGATGACTATCCAAAAAATTTGCTCTCTTTTTCTTTTATATAGGTCTAAGTGGATTGGGCTTTGGTTCAACCAAAAGCCCACTCACTCAAGCCCATTTTTCCTTTTAAGGCCTAATAAGCTATTTTTCTATGATTCTCTTACTCTCTAAATCCAAATCATCCCAGATTTTATTCCATCATTCTTATCATATCCAAAATAGGCTGTACACAAAATTTTAACTCAATCGAAGTACGATACTGGTTTGATTCAATCAGATCGATTCGATTCAATAATTATTGGTGTCACCGAAAAATTAACTTTTTATAGCCAAAAGATTTTAAATATCATTTTAGATAAATCTACAATTTCGGGTAATTTTTAGAACTTATTTGCTATTTTGAAGAATTCAGTAAAACTTAGATCAACCTAGTTAACCTTTGAACTGAACCGCTTTATTTTTCGTATTTTTGACTTTTGAAGGTCTATTTGATCTCGATTTCACTCCAAATTTCAATCTCAAACTAACCATGATCAATATTTTTTATTTTCGGATGTACTTTTCATCCTAAAAGTATTATTTACTATTGAAAAATACTATTCACGGCTGATCCGATGTTGAGTCCATCACAACTAATGATATTAACATATGTAGTATCTCATAACGGGTCTATCCAATATCCTATTCTCTAATAAATACCTATAAATTTGATTCATATCATCATATATAATTATCCCATGATTATCAATCAAACTCATACTAGTTTAAATTTATCATTATTCTTTTAATGATAAACGATTAGGGATAGTTAAAATAATATTAAATTATTATTTACAAATATTATTATAATGTAATATGCCAACAATATATTAATGTGAAGAAAACTCAATTTTATAAACTGAAATGTGACATTATATAAAGGTCCAAATGTTTGGCCTAGGGCATAACCATTAACAATATAATCTTATTATATTGTGACATATGTATCCAAGTTATTCATAAAGGCTTGCAAAGTGAAACTCATTTTACAAAAGAAGGATGAAAATATATTAGCACAAACTTTTCAAAAGAAATTGGTTGTGAATATGATAAAATTCAATTAAAGAAAAAGTGAGATGTTATGAAAAGAGATTAAAAGATTTGAAAAGATTTAAAAGGCAAGGAAACGGGATTATGATGAGATGAAAAGAAGCAAACTATTAATGCTACTTCCAAATGGTGGGATGAGAAAATTAAGGTTAGTTATAAATACTGTTGCTACTGGAGAATTTGTTTGGACACCTTCATCAATATTAAAGTCACAAAATATTAATGCTGATATTGATGCATCTAAAAAGAGACTTATATCATTATAAGACATTAATGAGTCAATAAAGGAAGATTTTGATCAAAGTTTGCATGAATTCATGGCTGGTGGTAATGGCTCGCCAAATATTACAAACCTTGATGATATATCAATTATGGATTGAAACATAGTAAAAAATATGTTAATAATTGAGAAAGTATGCATTTGCCTTTACATACTTGCTCAAAGAACATATAATAAACATGCTTAAGAGCATTTTTAGCATTCAAGTGAAACTATTAGGAGAGTTTTTAGAAAAGTGTTAGATATTTTTTGTCTTTTAGTAAAAGACTTAATAAAGCCTAAAAATGCTAAATTTTATGAAATTCCACCAGAAATTCTACATGATGGTAAACACATGCCTTATTTTAAGGTAATATTAGATGTTATATTTTTATTTCATAAAATTTTTTAAAAAGTATTATATTTTTATTTATGCATATATATCTCTATATTTTAGGATTGCATAGAAGTTATTGATGGTGCACATGTCCCGACGCATATAAGTTCGGAAAATCAAATACCATTTATAGGAAAGAAAAGAATACCAATACAAAATATCATGGTTTCATGTAATTTACATTTGTATTTGCTGGGTAGGAACGAAAGGCACATGATACTCTTATATTCTTTCATGTAATCAACAAAAAAAAATTCTAAAGCCACCTCATGGTAATATTTAATTTAATTGATTTTATGTCAATTGATAATAATTTTTTTTATTGTTCTATACAGCTAATATCTTTTTTTAAAAAAAAATATAGGCAAATATTATTTGGAAGATGCAAGTTATCCATAAATGAAAGGATATCTACGACCTTACAAAGGGGGTAAGATATCATCTTTCTAATTTTCAGCGTGATGAACCTACAAAGGGATATGAAGAAGTCTTTAATAGCATTTATTCATCACTTAAAAGTTGCATTAAATGAACATTCGAAGTTCGAAAATAAAGGTGAGAAATTTTACGTGATATGCCTTTATTTCCATTTAAAATTCAAATAAATATTGTGGTTGCAACAATAGTATTGCATAATTGTATTCGAAGACGTTCTTTAAATAATCCAGCTTTCATGAGATTTGATGAAAATTTCAATTTTGTGCCACTTGATAATTTTATAGATGTTGAACATATTTCACATTCAAAAAATTATATAAGTGGTAGAACAACAAAAATGGATTATATCCCTGATCAAATTGCCTAAAGTTTAGTAGAAAAAAGAATTTAGTTCAATTATTTAGAATTATAAGAAATAATATGCACATGTATATTTTTAATTTTTTATGTTAACTTTATTTTTATTTAATTATATATTTTTTAATAGTTTAGTGGAATAAAAAAGTGAAAATAAGTGGGAATAATTATTAATTTTTGTGAGATTATGAATATAATTTATTAAAAATTATATATATCCTTTTTGGTCTTTTTATTTTAAAAAGTCATTTTTAATCGTATCATCTACCAAACAGTTAATAATTATTTTTAAATTTATACATCATTTTAAATTTTATTTACTAAACAATTAGCTATTTTTTGAAATATTATCTATTAAAAATTTTGTTTTTATAAGTTTTGCTAAACTGGCCTTTAAGATGTTGGGGGCACCGAGCCTTAAAACTCATTTGTTTTATTTATGTTTGAGCCATTTAATAATTAAAATTATCATTTAAAACAAAAGTAGTGTTAAAATCTAATTAAAGGTAACTAAAATATGGATAATTTGTAGTTAAATATGTTTCATAATAAATAATGCATATTTTCTTTTTTTATTCCATACAAAATATACTTTTTCATATCAGATAATCTGTACAGTAAATATTTTTGTTAGGTTTAATCTAACTTTTAGTAAAATGAATTAATAAGAGATAGAAATTAGAAAAATAAGAATAAATTAAACTCAAAATAGGGAACAACATAAAGAGAAGAAGTAACATAAAGAAGTTTAAAAGAGGAAAGAGGGAAAATAAGAGAGAGAAATTGATTGATTGACTTTCAAAAGATAATGATCACAAAAAATAATGTTACATATAAAAGTTAGGAAGAATGAGTTGTACACACTCTAAAAAAGACGTATAGCACACCTAAGAGATTCTTCTCTGTCGTTACATAGAAAAAGTTGTAAAAATGGCTACCTACTTGTTTTAACTAACTACTACAAAGTAAATATAATTTTACCTTTCTTCCTAATTTGGGGTTTTTAGAAATTGGTGTTATTTTTTTAAAATATTTCAAATTTTAGTGATACAGTACAAAAAATTAAAGATTTACGGTGTAGGAAATTGATACAAAAGGGTGCCAGTTTCTGTCAGATTGGGAGTTAAAAAACCATTTGACTATTAAAAACTAGTACACTTGGTGTTGATTTTTGACAAAAATTGATACTAAAGTGTGCTAGTTTATGATATATTTGTTTTAAACATACTGACTTGAAGTATAGGATGCATAATAATTAATTCAAATTGCACTCTTCAAACTTTTAGACATCTATCGGCATGATTTTATCTTGAACTGTACCTGTAAGCACATCCCTTTGGGTGAATTATAACATGTATGTTAGCATTAACTCTTAAGGACAAGTTCCTAATTCCATAAGTTGAAAGTGATTACAATCACTCAACACCAATTTTGTGATTTATATTTTCTTTAAAAAGCCTGCTTTAAATATATGCCTTATTGCGTTTCCATTCAATTTTTTCCTTTTTTTTCTTTAAAGTTTTCATTTATTTTTTATATGGTGTCACTTTTACCCAGGGATGCAAATATATGATGCATCTTTGCTTTTATTTTATAGTATATATTTAACTCTTCTAAGAGACTTAACTGCACCTACTTATTGAAGCAATAAGGATAGTAACTAATTATTGTTAAACTTGAAGGATGAACTAACACAATGATCTATGACCACCAAACTTGAACAATATAGGAGGCTTTTGTTAGTGTAAGCCCTAGCCCCAATGCATTGTAACGAAACACTTGAAATTAATAAAATGAGGCATTAGTTTTATCTTTTGTATTCCTGTGCATATCAATTGATAAAACTATCCAAGAATGTCGTTTCGGTTTAAGTTATCATGTGTGAGGCACATGGATTGTAAGACCTTGAAACAAATGGGACTTCATTCTAAATATCCCTAGTCAGTCATTGTTATGGGAATAACAAATGAATTAAGACTAGTATGCTCTCTCTGATATTATGAGTTCTGTCTTACGGATCATTAAGACAAGAGTGTCAATCAGAGATCATAGATACATGTTAAAGAACATGGTATCTGGATTCGATCCGCTCATGAGAACACTACATGGTACAAGTCATAAGTGTTTCTCATATGCAAGTTTTGTATCGGAGTTCTTAGACCTGAAATCTCTATGAAACTCTTTATGAATTACTGTGTACTTTGACATACACCTAACGTGCTCGTAACAGAGTGACAAGTACGGGTATGATTGGGTATGCATTGATTCATGTTAGAGAGCATGAGAGAAGTGAAGGGATTACCCCTCTCAATAAGAGAGAAAATATCATCGGCCACTTGATCAGTGAACTGAGAAGTGTATGGCCATACCGAGATGAAATAATGAGTAATCATTATTTATCTGAGAGTTCAGTGTCACTGGAATATCAAGAAAGGAATTAATATATATATAAGGATGACTAGTTCCATGCCTTATATTAATTCTGATATTTAAGGGTAAGGGACTATGCAAAATTGCATTAGGTCACTAAATGCCATATGTATTTTCATTTAATTTGGATTGCTATAATATCTTGCTAGAGAATATATATAGCCTTTGAATTAATTTATTAATTCATTGCCAACATTAAATGGACCTATAGGATTGCACACAAAGCATTGGGCTTAAAATACTTAAATTAAGTATTGGACATTAATTTGGGCTTTTAATTAAAGTCAAATTAATGTATGTAATGGGTTATAATATTACTATTGGGCTTTGGTCCATGAGAGAGAGAAATTCAGCCCATAAGGTTTAATTTCAATTAATTAATTATCTTGTGTTAATTAAGTTAATTGAGTATTAAAGCCTAAAGGAATTTAAATTAAATCAAATCACTTAAATATATAATGAAGTGGCCGAAATTCCAAGATGGAATTCAAGGAATTTCGGCACATGCAATTAAGTTATATTAAGTGATTTTATTTAATTAAATGTCTTATGTTTTATTTCAAATTTGAATTTTAAATTCAAAGGATTTTAATTCAAAATGTATTACTTATCTTTAGGAAGTAATAGAGTTTGAATTGCTTATCTTAAGGTAGGAAATTCAGATCAAAGACTTGCCTAAGAGATAATGATATAAAAGAAATAAAACCCTAGGAGAGATATAGAAGAGTTGGCGCAAAACCTAGGGTTTTCTATGAAAATTGCGTGACCTTCATCTCTCTCTCTCTCAATTCTTTTGGCCCAATTTTTCACAAAGAGAAAGGATAGTTCCTCATTCTCTTATGTTCTTGGGTAGTAATAACAACCTAAGAGAAGTACAAAATCAAATTTTGTAGCTTCAAACTATAACCATTACACAATACCGAAAAAGAGAGCTAGCAATCTCGATTTTAAGCCGTCGGTGCAAGTGTGTGTGTGAGAATAGAGGGAGTGGCGAAAAAGGCTGTTCCTTGGCATTGGTGATTGAGAAATAAGGTGGATAAAGGCATCTTGGTTGCTGGACATCACAAAATCAAAGAATAAAAAGGCATCATCTATTGTAAGTTTCAAAACCCTAAAATTGTATGTTTTCGTTCCTAGTTTTGGATATGTATGGTATGCATGATAAATTTTTTTTTTCCGCTGTGCTATCATGATTATCATACCATGTCATATTCCATCAGTGGTATCAGAGCCTAAACATGCTTATTTTAGTGCTTTAGATGCATGAAAAAATTAATTAAAAATCGTTATTTTGAAAACATGAAAATCTGAAATTTTCTGTTTTGAGTTTTTTGCATTGTTTTGGTGTAAAAACGATTTTAATTGATTAGATAGGTATTATAATTAATATGACATGTTAATATACTGTCCTAAGATGTTATTAGGGCTGGTAATGGTCGGATTTAATTATTTATACCTGATGGTACATGTTAATTATGAAACTAGGTGCTAGTTGGCATGTAAATTGCTAGTTTAACAACTAGTTTTCAAAATTAAATGTAAAAACGTTTTTGGGTTGTTTGTTAGTGATTTTTAAAGATTAAATATCAGGTCTGGACATGTTTTAAATTTGGTTTTAATTCTGGTCCATGACAATTTAATTGATTAATTTTAAAATCACTTAAAACTATGTCTAGTTTGTGTTTGTTACATGTTTAATCAACATTGTTTGTTTTGTTTTGATTAAAATGGTAAAAACACATTTAGATTAAAATGGTACAGAATATTAAATCAATGTTTATGGACTTATTTAGATTATTAAATGACTCATAAAATTGATTTAAATGTTTGTGCATTTTATGGCATTACATAAGCATTAAACAACTAGTTTTTGTTGTTTGTTTGTTTTTGCATGAATGCCGTGTACTATATATGTGTTCTTCATGATTTTACTTTTAATTTATGTTAGCACATATTATATGCATTTTTAATGTTTATGGGCTGTATGACATAAAATTAAAAATGGCAAAATTGGAAATTATGCTAGAGTTGATTTATAGCACAAATCTAACTAGTTTGTGTTTTGGGCTTTTAAGAGAACTTATTCAATAAGAGGATTTAGTCCATTGGGCTTCGGCCCAGGCCCATCACGGGGTCATCTCTTAAAGGTTCAAGTACACAATTTCCATTAATGGGCTTGGCTAAATTAAATGAATTTGGACTTTGTTTTATCCATGAATGCTATGTATGTTTATTTGCTAGTTTGGTGTGATGAATGGATATGCATGGTGCATTCATGGGCCCTGGGTTTTTGTAATTAAATATGGCCTGCGAGCCATTATATTTTATTGTAAAAGTTTCATTTATTTCTTAGAATAGAATTTATTTGAAGACTTTGTAAATCAAGACGAAGCCCACCGGAGTGGAGAAGCCCAACTCGAAGATTCTTATGTAAT
Organism: Excoecaria agallocha; assembly: GCA_037975025.1. Taxonomy (NCBI): domain Eukaryota; kingdom Viridiplantae; phylum Streptophyta; class Magnoliopsida; order Malpighiales; family Euphorbiaceae; genus Excoecaria; species Excoecaria agallocha. The sequence goes on along the minus strand of CM075807.1, from coordinate 70,282,964 downwards.
AGTATAGAATCTTAGTTGTAGGTTTTTGGGCTCATGTTTGTCACGCTTTACTTTATGCAATTATATATATATGCATACTATGTATGGATGACAAAGCGTATGCCATGTAAGTCGTAATAAAATGAATCCCTAAAATAGTAAGTCATAAAGTTGCCTTCCTAATTCGAAACATGTCAAGGCATCGATCATCGGTCACGTAGACTAGGAGTCCTAGATGCGGCCGATTATCTTTGTGAGGCATGGGTTGTGAATGTAGGTTGGACTTATCATGGAAAGGGATGCCCGGACCTAGGCAACTAATAAATGGGTTGTGCTACAATATCCTAAGATGTTAGCCCATTTGATCCAAGAGTCATGTACGAGACATGATTGGAGTTTTCCTACCTAAGTAACTTAACTTGTTAGGTGTACAAGCTCAGCTTGACTAATAAGTTGTTGTGAAAAGTGGATCTTGGCCCACATTAAATCACTAACGCGAATTATTTAAGGGATATTAATTCGGTTTATGGGATCATAAATAAGACCTCATTTAATCTTGCTAAATTTTATTGTAGATTGAAAATGGCATCTTCAAACAACAATTTCTCATTGCGATCGGTCCTTGAAAAGAACAAATTGAATGGCACCAATTTCATAGACTGGTCTCAAAACTTAAGAATAGTTCTTAAGCAAGAGAAGAAGTCGTATGTTTTGGATGCACCCTTGCCTGATGAACCAGGAAGGAACGCCTCTGCGGTTCAAAAGGAAACTTTTGAGACCAAAAAGAGCGACTCCAATGATGTGACCTGTCTGATGCTGGCCACTATGGTGCCTGAATTGCAAAAGCAATTTATGGACCAAGAGGCCTATGCGATCATGGTGCACCTCAAGGAGATGTTCCAAGAGCAAGCTCGTCACGAGAGGTTCGTGACAACAAAGGCTTTAATTTCTTGCAAGATGGCTGAGGGTACTCCTGTTAGTACCCATGTACTCAAGATAAAAGGGTATCTTGATACTCTTGAGAAGCTTGAGGTACTAGTGCCAAAGGAATTGGCCACTGACTTGATCTTAGGATCATTGCCTGCTGCTTATGATCCATTTGTGATGAATTATAACATGCATGCAATGAACAAGTCAGTCACTGAGCTTCATGGGATGCTTAAGAATGCTGAAGAAAACATTCGAAAGACCAATCCCGTACTAATGGTTCAAAAGGGAATTAAGAAGGGACCCGCTAAAGGAAAGGAAAAGGGAAAGGGAAAACCCAAGTCAGTTGGGAGTGCACCTCAGGCCCAATCCAAGCCCAAGGCATCAAAACTCAAAGAGAGTGAGAGCACTTGCTTCCATTGCAACAAGATAGGGCATTGGAGGAAGAATTGCGCTCTCTTTAAGGAAGAACAAAAGAATAATGGAGCCAAAGCGTCCAGTTCTGGTATTTTTGTTGTTGAAATTAACCTTTCTATTTCTACCACTTGGGTATTGGATACCGGTTGTGGTTCTCACATTTGTTCAAATGTGCAGGGGTTAAGAAATAGGCGGTTACTTAGGAAGAATGAAGTGGACCTCCGTGTGGGGAATGGAGCACGAGTTGCTGCCATGGAGATAGGCGACTATCACCTCACTTTACCTTCCGGACTTTGTATTGTTTTGAATAATTGTTATTATGTGCCTGCTATGAGCAGAAATATTATTTCAGTTTCATGTTTGGATAATGATGAATTTGATTTTGTTATTAAAAATGGCAATGCTCATATTCGTCGCCAAGGCATTTCTTATGGCAATGCCATGTTGCAAAATGGCCTTTATATCCTTGATTTACAAAACAAAGAGTCCATATACAACATTAATACAAAGAGGGTTAAATCAAACGAATTGAACCCTACTTACTTCTGGCATTGTCGCTTAGGACATGCAAACGAAAAACGCATTTCAAGACTCCACAAAACTGGAGTGCTTGGGTCATTCGACTTAGAGTTTTATGATACATGCGAGCCATGTTTGCATGGAAAAATGACAAAGAGTCCTTTTAATAAAAAAGGCGAGAGGACTAATGGCTTATTGGAACTAATACATACCGATGTATGTGGACCTTTAAGTACACATGCTAGAGGTGGTTTTAGCTACTTCGTGACATTCACAGATGACTTCAGTAGATATGGCTATGTCTATCTAATGAAGTACAAGTCTGAAACTTTTGAGAAATTCAAAGAGTTTAAGAATGAAGTAGAAAACCAACTTGGCAAAAGTATAAAAGCCATTCGATTAGATCGAGGTGGCGAATACTTAAGCCAAGAGTTTGACAGTCATCTAAAGGAGTGTGGTATTATTTCACAGCTCACTCCTCCTGGAACACCTCAATGGAATGGTGTGTCCGAAAGGAGAAATCGAACTCTGTTGGACATGGTTCGATCTATGATGAGTCAAGCTAATCTTCCTATCTCTTTTTGGGGTTATGCATTAGAAACTGCTGCATTTCTATTGAACCGTACTCCAACTAAAGCAGTTGAGAAGACACCATACGAGGTATGGACTGGGAAAGAACCCAATATGTCTTTTCTCAGGATTTGGGGCTATGAAGCACATGTTAAGAAATTAACATCTGAAAAACTAGAGTCCAAATCCACTGTCTGTTTGTTTGTGGGTTATCCTAAAGAAACAAAGGGATACTACTTTTACTCACAAGCCGAGAACAAAGTATTTGTTGCTCGCAAGGCTGTTTTCTTGGAAAAGGAGTTCCTTCTCAAGAAAGACAGTGGGAGTAAAGTAGAACTTGGAGAAATTCAAGCACCACAAACTCCTATAGAGGATGGTTTGGAAATGGGATCAAGTTCACAACCAGTTGTGGAACAAGAACCCATTACACAAGAACCTAGAAGGTCTGGTAGGGTACGTCAGGAGATTGAGAGATATGGATTTCTAATCACTGACAGTGACACTATTGAGTTAGTAGATCGTGAGGATCCTACTACCTACCGAGAAGCTATTGAGAGCCCAGACTCGAAAAATTGGCTTGAAGCCATGAAATCCGAGATGCAATCAATGTACGATAACCAGGTTTGGACCTTGGTTGATCCACCGGAAGGTGCTAAGGTAATTGAGTGCAAGTGGCTATTCAAACTCAAAGCTGATAAGACCTACAAAGGTAGACTAGTAGCAAAAGGTTTTTGACAAACTCATGGTGTAGACTATGACGAGACCTTTTTGCCTGTAGTCATGCTTAAATCCATTAGGATCTTGCTTGCCATAGCTACATATCATGATTATGAGATATGGCAAATGGATGTCAAAACTGCTTTCCTCAACGGAAATTTACTTGAGGATGTGTATATGACACAGCCTGAAGGTTTTGTCAATCCCAAGCATCCTAAAAAGGTTTGCAAGCTTCAAAAATCCATTTATGGATTAAAGCAAGCATCCCGAAGTTGGAATCTTCGTTTTGATGAGGCAGTCAAAGAATTTGACTTAATCAAGAACGATGATGAGCCTTGTGTGTACAAGAAGGTTAGTGGGGCATAATAGTATTTCTAGTCCTATATGTGGACGACATCCTTCTCATTGGGAATGACATTCCAACATTGCAAAAGGTTAAGCAATGGTTGGGAAAATGTTTCTCAATGAAAGACTTAGGTGAAGCCGAGACAATACTTGGTATTCGAATCTATAGAGATAGATCGAATCGGCTCTTGGGACTAAGTCAAGAAAAGTACATAGATAAAGTACTAAAGCATTTTAGTATGGGAGACTCAAAGAAAGGGTACATACCTTTGGCTTTGGGAGTTCCTTTGACTAAAGAACAGTGCCCTAAAACCAAAGAGGAAAGGGACAACATGAGTAGAATCCCATATGCATCTGCTATTTGATCTATCATGTACGCTATGTTATGTACTAGGCTGGATGTTGCTCATGCACTGAGTATAACCAGTAGGTTTCAGCAAGACCCTGGTGAGAAGCACTGGTCTGCTGTAAAAGGGATTCTGAAGTACCTGCGAAGGACTAAGGATCACTTCTTGATGTATGGTGGTCAAGAAGAGCTCGTCATACAAGGTTATGCCGATGCTGCTTTTCAGACCAGCACTCAGGATTCTAGATCGCAATCTGGGTTTGTTTTTGTTTTGAATGGTGGTGCTATCAGCTGGAGAAGCTCGAAGCAAGAAACCGTTGCCGACTCAACTACAGAATCTGAGTATATTGCAGCAAGTGAGGTTGCAAAAGAGGCTGTTTGGATTAAAAATTTCATTACTTGATTAGGAGTGGTCCCAAGCATCCTAGATCCTTTAGAAATTTTCTGTGACAATAACGGGGCCATTGCACAGGCTAAGGAGCCCCGGTCACACCAGAAATCCAAACACATACTCAGGAGGTATCACTTGATCAGAGAAATCATTGATCGTGCGGACATCAAGGTTAGCAAGATATCAAGTGAAGACAATGTAGCAGATCCTTTGACGAAACAGTTACGTCCAAATCTGCACGAAGCTCATTTGAGAGCGTTCGGTCTTAGGGCTATGCCCAATTGGGACTAGTGCTAGTGGGAGATTGTTAGTATAAGCCCTAGCCCCAATGCATTGTAACGAAACACTTGAAATTAATAAAATGAGGCATTAGTTTTATCTTTTGTATTCCTGTGCATATCAATTGATAAAACTATCCAAGAATGTCGTTTCGGTTTAAGTTATCATGTGTGAGGCACATGGATTGTAAGACCTTGAAACAAATGGGACTTCATTCTAAATATCCCTAGTCAGTCATTGTTATGGGAATAACAAATGAATTAAGACTAGTATGCTCTCTCTGATATTATGAGTTCTGTCTTATGGATCATTAGGACAAGAGTGTCAATCAGAGATCATAGATACATGTTAAAGAACATGGTATCTGGATTCGATCCGCTCATGAGAACACTACATGGTACAAGTCATAAGTGTTTCTCATATGCAAGTTTTGTATCGGAGTTCTTAGACCTGAAATCTCTATGAAACTCTTTATGAATTACTGTGTACTTTGACATACACCTAACGTGCTCGTAACAGAGTGACAAGTACGGGTATGATTGGGTATGCATTGATTCATGTTAGAGAGCATGAGAGAAGTGAAGGGATTACCCCTCTCAATAAGAGAGAAAATATCATCGGCCACTTGATCAGTGAACTGAGAAGTGTATGGCCATACCGAGATGAAATAATGAGTAATCATTATTTATCTGAGAGTTCAGTGTCACTGGAATATCAAGAAAGGAATTAATATATATATAAGGATGACTAGTTCCATGCCTTATATTAATTCTGATATTTAAGGGTAAGGGACTATGCAAAATTGCATTAGGTCACTAAATGCCATATGTATTTTCATTTAATTTGGATTGCTATAATATCTTGCTAGAGAATATATATAGCCTTTGAATTAATTTATTAATTCATTGCCAACATTAAATGGACCTATAGGATTGCACACAAAGCATTGGGCTTAAAATACTTAAATTAAGTATTGGGCATTAATTTGGGCTTTTAATTAAAGTCAAATTAATGTATGTAATGGGTTATAATATTACTATTGGGCTTTGGTCCATGAGAGAGAGAAATTCAGCCCATAAGGTTTAATTTCAATTAATTAATTATCTTGTGTTAATTAAGTTAATTGAGTATTAAAGCCTAAAGGAATTTAAATTAAATCAAATCACTTAAATATATAATGAAGTGGCCGAAATTCCAAGATGGAATTCAAGGAATTTCGGCACATGCAATTAAGTTATATTAAGTGATTTTATTTAATTAAATGTCTTATGTTTTATTTCAAATTTGAATTTTAAATTCAAAGGATTTTAATTCAAAATGTATTACTTATCTTTAGGAAGTAATAGAGTTTGAATTGCTTATCTTAAGGTAGGAAATTCAGATCAAAGACTTGCCTAAGAGATAATGATATAAAAGAAATAAAACCCTAGGAGAGATATAGAAGAGTTGGCGCAAAACCTAGGGTTTTCTATGAAAATTGCGTGACCTTCATCTCTCTCTCTCTCAATTCTTTTGGCCCAATTTTTCACAAAGAGAAAGGATAGTTCCTCATTCTCTTATGTTCTTGGGTAGTAATAACAACCTAAGAGAAGTACAAAATCAAATTTTGTAGCTTCAAACTATAACCATTACACAATACCGAAAAAGAGAGCTAACAATCTCGATTTTAAGCCGTCGGTGCAAGTGTGTGTGTGAGAATAGAGGGAGTGATGAAAAAGGCTGTTCCTTGGCATTGGTGATCGAGAACTAAGGTGGATAAAGGCATCTTGGTTGCTGGACATTACAAAATCAAAGAATAAAAAGGCATCATCTATTGTAAGTTTCAAAACCCTAAAATTGCATGTTTTCGTTCCTAGTTTTGGATATGTATGGTATGCATGATAAAATTTTTATTTTTCCGCTGTGCTATCATGATTATCATACCATGTCATATTCCATAAGCTTTTACCCTTTTGAAGCACCTCAAATTAGGAAAATAATGCAAATATTAAACAATGATCTTATGCTTGAGATTGGTATGCCATTCACAAACAATTTAGAGATTATACCTGTTTATAAGCATCCACATATGCAATGAAATATTAGGATCTATCCTACAACCAAAAACCTTATTGATTGTTTCATAACATCTTTCAAAAGGAATATAATAAATTTCATCAGCCCCTAAAAAAATTAGGCCTGGATTGAGAAGGTCTGGCTATCCAAATAAATCTAAAGTAGCATCATTCAATTTAGGGTATACATTCTTTAAGAAAAATTGACTTGCTATAGCATTTTTTGTATTTTGAAACCTGCAGTCCTAACAATTAAATACGAGTAATCAAGTTGTGAATAATTAACTTGCATACCGAAAATTTCCATACTTACCATATTATAGGTTGCTCCCATTTCCTCCAATTGCTATAGAGGACATTTGTTTTTACTGGTTTCCCAAAATCATCAATCCTCATCACTAGATGTATTCCATATTTCTTTACACACCCACTTTGTCTCCATATATGCTAAGTTCATTCATAGTGAAAGAATGATTGGAATAAGAAATGTAATCCCCAAAAGGATACTTACGAATCTATGATTTGGATGAGTATATCAGAACTTGATGCTTGTATAGTATTTAACAGGAGATTATGTATGAGCAATAACTGTGACGTAACATGTAAAATGTAATGGCTTGAATACGGGGATCAGCCGTGAACAGTATTTTCTAATAGTGAATAATACTTCCGAACTATAAAGTACATTCGGAGGTAAAAAAATATTTTATTTGACCATAAAAAAATATTGATCACGGTTAGTCCAGGATTGAAATTTGAAGTGAAATTAAGGTTAAATAGACCTCCAAAAGTTAAAAATACAAAAAACTAAGCTATTCGATTTAAATAGTAATTAGGTTGACTTAAGTTTGATCGAACCTTTAAAAATAGTAAATGAACTCTAAAAATTGCTAGAAATTAGATATATGCCTAAAATGATGTGTACAATCTTTTAGCTTTAAAAATTTATTTTTTCGGTGACACTGATAATTATTGAATCGGAGTGGTCTGATTGAATCGGACCAGTAATGGATTTCGATTGGGTTAAAATTTTTTGTACAACCTATTTTAAACATGATAAGAATGATGAAATCAAAATTGAATTAATTTGGATTTAGAAAGTGAGATAATTACATTAAAGTGGCATCATAGGCTTGATTTTGGACTTAAATTAGTGAACTTAGGTTGAACTAAAGCCCAACTCATTCAGCCACTATAAAATCCTATTAGGAGATGATATTTTGGCCAGCTATCCTTATCCCTTTAGCCATCATCTTCCTCCTTTGTGGCCGAACTACCATAGTCACTTTCTCGCTCAAATTTCTTTAAGTTTTCTCTCTATTTCTCTCTCAATACAAGCATATTAAGTGAAGTTTAACCTCTCTATATAATTTTTTAAGACTCTAATCTTTGATTAGAGGAAGATAAGTGGGAGAAATTAAGTGAAAAAATTTAGAATATCAAAGTGAGGTAAGAGAAAATCGTGATTTTAATTTTATTTTAAGGTGTCTATAAGTATTTTTAGACTAGAGTTCATTTATATGGTTAATTTGAGCATTTGAATTCAAAAAAGTAGTGTTCCTTATGTTAAAAAATTCGGCCATGGTAGGTTCTCCAAGTGAGGTGTAAGTTTCTAAGGCAAAAGATAAGGAAAAGGAAGCCTGGAGGAGCCTAAGTTAGTGAGAAAGGTTAGTGGCTATTAAATCCATCTATTTTCCTTGAATTGACATGATTTTCCTTTATATAACTTAGGAAAACTTAGAAAATGTATGTATAATTAAAATTGACCTTAGAATAATAATTTAGGACCTTGAATATACCTATTGGAAAGCTTAATTTGAATTAAATGAATGTGTGAGGTGAACATCTTTTGATGACCAAATGGTTTCCTAAAGAAAACTAGAGTATATTTCGTGTATTTTTTATGATTTATGCCATAAAGTAAACCTAGTAATGGAATAATGTGTCCAACAATTTTTGTAGAATTTATAAAAATTATTTAAGCATTTTTTAGATGAGAATTTGATTATGTACATAGTGTATTTGTTGAATTATTTTGAAATAATTCATTAATTAAGTAAAAATGATGAATGATAGTAAAATAATTCACATACTATGCAAAAGTAATGAAAAAATTGACTGACTAATCTATTATAATGAAAAAGTTACTAAAACTATCAAAAATATGAAAAGTGAAGTGAAATATAAGTGAATTTTGCCGTTAGTAGTGGTCAGATGGTCAAAATCTAGCTCAGAATATAATTGGCTAGCCATAAAGATACCTATACTGCGGTGCAAGTCATAGCGACTTGCTTTGCTATAGTAGGATCACTAATATCCCATAATATCTAATTTGTTCTATGAAAAATGGTCCTTTAGGGTCATTTCTCTATCTGTGGTCATATGGGATTCACATCCCTTATGTCCGGTCCGAAGATTTCTGTCAGGATTGTACTAGGGGTATAAATGTAAAAATAAGTTAAAAGTGCAAAAAGAAAGATAAAAGTAAAGTTTAAAATAAAAAATGACCTAATTGAAAAGAAATAGAAAGTTTAGGGCTAAAATGGTAATTTTTCCAAATATTGAGATTAATGAGTAAAAGTGATAAAGAGAATAAAGAAAAGGGTAAAATAGTAATTTAGTATCGTACTTTCTAAAATTGAACTTTTGTAAATTTGAAGGACTAAGATGTAATTTGCATGAAAAAGTTAAAACAATGATCAATTGGTAATTTTACATGTCAAAAATTGAATGAAAAGTGAAAATAAGTAAACTAGTGACATTTTTGTAATTAAAGTATAAAAAGGGTAATTTTATAATTAAATGAAAAATTAAGAAATAAATTGAAAAGTTTACCAAAGTATTAGTATTAAATTGAAATGACTGTTAAGAACTTTGATAAACGTATTTTTGTTAGAAAATTTATGAATTTTGCATAATTAATGTAATTATGCTTGATTGGAAAATACTTTGATTGTTTAGCCACCACTGAGCATATTTAATACTCAGCATGTAGTATTTATTACATGTAAGTTCTAAAGAATGTGTAAAGCAGTAGTACACATAGGAGCATTTTTTAAGGAAAAAGGAGTTAGTTAGGGATTATTTCTGTATTGGCATGTATATGTTCTACAAGTTGAAGTAAAGAGGTGGTTTGTAATTAAACAAATTTATATTTATATAAATATGTATTTTGTCAGAAAGTGGATTGAATGAGTAGGATTTGAAATGGAAATGAGAATGAATTGATGAATGGATACATTTTGTTTATAAACTATTGTGCCTCTGAGGGGCTGTGGATTATTTGAATTGCAGATTGGGTAGGCAAGTTTATAACCATTATATTGCCGAATTTTTGTAAAATGAATAGTAAAATTGGACAGTTATAGGTCAGCGACTAGTTAGATTTGTAAGCATGGATAGTGGATAAGAATTGGTAGCTAAGGAATTGATTAATTTAATATATGATTTTAAGGGAAATATTTTTTTTGGCTTAATCGCTTAAATCCGTAAGACCGTAATATTAAGGGTGTTACATTTTGTGATATTAGAGCAATAGTTTAGGCAATCCTAAGATTCGAGTGGGGTTAAGTGATTAATTTATCTATATATACATGTCAATTATCAGTGGAGAGGTATTTTGGGTCTAATGTGTACTTGCTCCTTTTTTTATAGTGAAAAGTTGTCCTCCGATAGAGATGGACAAGTGAGGGATGGTGAGAGTAAGGCTTCCATAGGCAATGGACAAAAAGAGGCCCCACAACAACAGGCTTCTTCACCAGTAGTGCCACCTCCACCCCCACATTTGAATTTTTTTAATCCAATGGTTGACTACATTCAGTAGAGGCTGCAGGCAGATCAGACATAACTTTCTCAGGCAACAATACAGGTACAGCTACCAACTTCACCTAGAAAAAAACCTACTCTGAAGCAATTTAAAAGATTAAGAACTAAGGATTTTCATTGACATGACCAATTATCACCTGCCCAAGCAAAAGAATGATTTTTCAAGATAAAGAGATTGTTTGAAATCACAAATAGCCCACTAGAAGAAATTTTTGAAGGTATTATGGCTTTACTTCAGAGGCTAGCTTATATCTAGTGGGACTCAGTCAGGAGGCATACCTAGTAGACCATTTAAATTGGGGATTCTTTGTGGCTCAGTTTGAAAAGAAGTACATTGGGTCAGAGTATGATGTGGAACCCCAAGGTTAAAGAACCCAAAACCCCTTAAACATACACTTTGATGGCAAAGAACAAATCAAATAAAAACCCTCCCTATTGAACCCCCAAATAACAAGTGAATGGAAACATAAATAATTGTGATAAATAAGAACATGAAAATGCCATAATCAAGACAATTGATAAGTAATCAAATTCTTTATGCTATAGAAAAGAAAAGCAAACAACCTCATAATTCTCGATAAAGAATTCGGCCAAGCCTTGAAGAGAAACCTCTCAAAAGTTTAGTCAATCCAAATCTTAATTTTACAACCTATGATAACCTATTTTTAGCCTCCAAACTCTAAGAAAATTGGTATACATAAGTTCAATAGGTTTAAAACACTAAATCCTACCTAAAATAGGCTAAAATAACTACTTAAAATCCAACTAAAGTAAAGTGACGAATTTGGGCTTGTTTTAGATAGGTCCAAGTGTCTTATTTAAGAAAATAAGCCTTAATTAAGATACTTAAGTTACACTTTTAATGAAGTCACATGTCTCACTTAAATAAAAGCCTAAAAATGAAAGACTAACTAATACCCCAAATAACTAAATAAATCTTTTAAAAGAAAGCCCACACCTAGTCCAATAAATTACAACTTAAATGAATCATGTGACTTTTAAATGAAGCACATGGCTTGTACAATTAAAGCCCAAAGTTATTAAGCCCTTGATGGCTTAAATTGGTCCAATTACTTCACTTTCTTCCAAAAGCTAAGTACTTTAAACTTGTGATGTTGATTGATGAAATCATCATGAATTTCCCCCTATGGTTGTATCAGAGTACAAGGAAGCAATGCATGATGCCTCCTCGAGGCTTAAATAGGGGAATAAGTCAGTGGCCGGGTATGAGCGCAAGTTTGGGCGCTTGAGTGCTTATCTAGATGAGAGTTAATCCACAAAAAAGAAATTGTATCAGAGGTTTGAAAGAGGATTACATATAGAGCTTAGACAGATCATTGGGACCTAGAAATACTCTGATTTGAGGGCTATGGTTGAGGTTGCAATTAAATTAGAAGCCATTCAGATAGAAGAAGCTGACAAGAAGTTCAGGTTTCAGCAGAAAAGCAAATAAGGATAGTCTAGAGGCAAGGGAGGTCAGGATAAGAAGTCCAACGGATCTCCAGTATCTTAGGGTCATCCACCAGTTGCTGTAGGCTGAGGTCAAGGCAGTGCACCCCGTGGTAGGGCACCAGTTACATTAGTAGCCAGCGCATCCCAAGATAAGGACAATGAGACAGTAGTAGCCAATGATCACTATGGTAAAGTCCATCCTGGGGAGTGTAGGTATTTGACCAGAGCATACTTTAGGTGTGGCTCTAAAGATCATCGGATCAGAGACTATTCTGTAGTATAGATTGCTTCAACCACATCACTAGTGCTTAGTATTGGGTCTTCTGCACCAAAAGGTTGAGGTAGGGGAGTTGCCCCCATCACTCCAGCATCTAGATCAACTGGGCAATCATCCCAGGGATAAAGGTGAGCTGTGGGTCAGACCTATATAGTTAGGGCCAGAGAGGATGAGGATGCTCCATATATGATAGTGGGTAAATTCCTCTTGTTATCTGATTCAGTACATGCTTTGATAGATCCTAGTTCAACTCATTCATATATTAACACTAATTTAGCATGGGATAAAGGGATGAGAGATGCATGTTTAGACCAGGATATCTTGATAAGTAATCCTTTGGGGTATAGTGTAGTGGTAAACAAGGTATACAAACAATGTCCTATTAGTGCCCAGGATCATGTATTCCTGGCAAATTTGATTGACCTGCCATTTCACGAGTTTGATGTGATTGTGGGGATGGATTGTTTATCAGCCCACCAAGCTATAGTCGACTGCAAATGAAAAAGGGTCACTTTGAAGGTTGAGGGGGGTCAGGAGATCACAGTTGTAGGTGTGAGAACCGACTTCTTATCTGATGTGATTTTTGCTACAGCTGCTAAAAGATTGATCAGAAAAGGGTGCATAGCTTACTTATGTTATGCAGTGGAGGCAAAAAGAGATAGTCCAAAGGTGTCAGACGTGCCTACTGTCAGAGAGTTCCTTGATGTGTTCCTTGATGACTTATCAAGCTTACCACCTGACAGGGAAGTGGAATTCTCTATTGATGTTGCTCCAAGCACTGCTCCTATCTCCACTGCTCCTTATAGAATAACACCAGCAGAATTAAAAGAATTGAAGATTCAACTACAGGAACTGCTTGACAAAGAATTTATTAGACCCAGTATTTCTCTCTAGGGAGCACCAGTCCTATTTATAAAGAAGAATGATAGGACACTCCGGTTGTGTATTGGCTACAAATAGCTAAACAATATGACTATTAAGAACAAATATCCCCTTCCTCACATTGAATATTTGTTTGATCCATTAAAAGGAGTGGGTGTATTCTCAAAGATTGATTTGAGATCGGGCTATTACTAGATGGCAATGAAAGAAACAGGTGTGCCTAAGACTACTTTTCGCACTAGATGTGATCATTATGAGTTCTTGGTCATACCGTTTAGGCTTTCAAATTCACCAGCCGCCTTTATGGATTTGATGAATAGAATTTTTCACCCTTATTTGGACTAGTTTGTGGGGATCTTTATTGATGATATCCTGGTGTATTCTAAGACACTGAAAGTGCATGACAAGCATCTAAGGATTGTTTTGCAGACCTGGAGGGAAAAGCAATTGTATGCCAAGTTCAACAAATGTAATTTTTGGCTGAATGAAGTATCCTTTCTAGGTCATGTGGTATCTGCAAAAGGCATAAGGTGGATCCTTCAAAGATTGAGCAATTCTTCTATGAAAGCCACCTAAAAATGTTACAAAAGTGAGGAGTTTCCTAGATTTAGCTAGATACTATAGGAGATTTATAAAGGGCTTGTCCACCATTGTAGTTTCTTTAACTCGACTATTACAGAAGCATACTAAGTTTGTATAGACTGACAAATGCCAAGAATGCTTTGAAAATCTTAAAAGTATATTGATAAAAGCTCTTATTCTTACTTAACCCGAGTCAAGCAAAGATTTTGTGATCTACAGTGATTCCTTCAAAAATGGTTTAGGCTACATATTGATGCAGGAAGGCAAGATGATTACTTATACCTCCCGATAGCTTAATACTCATGAGAAGAATTATCCTACTCATGATCTGGAGCTAACAACCATTATTTTTGCTCTGAAAATTTGAGGCATTATCTGTATGGTGAAAGATGCTACATCTATTCAGATCATAAAAGCTTGAAATATTTGCTTACTTAGAGGGAACTCAACTTTAGACAGAGACACTACTTAGAGTTGATTAAAGATTATGATTGCTTTATTAACTACCATCCATGAAAAGTTAATATAGTGGCTGATGCACTTAGCAGGAATTTCATATCAGGTAATATGAATGATTTCAAATGAATATGTTTGAATGATTGATAAGTATTATTGACTGATGATAATGTTTGCAGCTTTTCGAGCTATGAATGTCAATTTGAGTTTGGCACCAGATAGAGCCTTATTAGTTGTAATGCAAGTGAAGCCTGACTTTGTGCATCAGGTGAAGATGACTGATCGGATTCTAGCAAGTGTACTAGATCGACTAGTAATATAGAAAAATAAGATTATGACCCAAAATATCGAACCCAAGGGAAACTTATGCTTGTATGTGCTATTTCAATTTCAAAACCAATTTTTGTGTGTAAAAGAAAGAAGAGAAATCCCAAATTTGTGATGATTGAAGAATTAAAACTAAAAACTATAATTTAAAACCAAAACAAAATAAATGAAAAAGCTAAAGTAAAGAAGAGATCTATTGAAAGCAAGTAAATTGAATGAGGTAAAAATCAATATTAAAAACAAATTTCACTAAAGGACTATCCACCTTAACAAGTATTGCTATGACTTAAATAAAAGAAAACATACAAGTGATTATGGAAAATTCAGTTTAATAAACCCAGATAACTTTATTCAAGATTATCATTCCAAGCATCAAAATTTTCTTATTCAGATAAACTTAACACTTAGCATAAAGAACTGAATTAACTCTCCTAGATGTCTATTAAAGCCTTTCTCAAGAGATTTAACTTCAACCTATTCTTGGTTACACTTTTCTTAATCTTAACTTACTCAAATCAACACACAATTATAGCTTATTTAGATTATAATCATGGATTAATCCAACTAAATTAACCTAAGAGCATGCAAGTCATAATCAACTTAAACCAATTAATTAACCAATGCTTAATCAAGTTAATAATCAACTTAAAATTGAGAAAAGACAAGACTAGATTTAAGAACCAAGAAATAATCAACTTGTATTTGAATTGAAGAACAACTTAAGTCATAATAATACAATTTAAGGATTCAAGTATCCTTTAGCAAAAGTTAAAGAAAACTACTCACAAACCATTCTTAAAAATAAAAACAAAGGTTTGAAGAAAGCAATAAAAACAAACAACGTAAAAACAACTTAAAGAAAAGTAAAGCTTAATTCTAAGAATCGATCCCCTTCTTCTGTGTTTTAGCTTCCTATTTATAGGCCAAAGAAGTCATAAATTCCTTCTCAAACTCTTAGAATCAAATAGGAAGTAATTTCTACCCAAAATAGGAAGTTCGATAAAATCCTTCGCGAAATGGGAATAGCATCACGTGGCCACGCCCTTCTCCTTTGTATTTGAACACGTGGGCACGGGTACATTAAGTCTTCCTTCACACGTGGCCACGTGTGGTCCTTCACTTGGAATCCACGTGGTCACGCATTCATGCTTGGTTTCTCCTTTTGGTCTTTCACGTGGCCATGGATTCTAAGCATCAAACCTTCACGTGGCCACGGGTGAAATTCTTCAGTAATTTCACGTGGTCGCGTGTAAAGGCTCTGGACTAAAAGCTCAATATTCTCGCATCAATTCTTCATAATTGTATTTTTAGCCCTAAACTTTGCCCTTTTTACGATTTAAGCCTTTTTATATCAATTCTAACCTGAAAACCAAACAAAACATATAATTAACTTCAAAAACATAAATATTAACAAATTAACTTGAATTTAACCTAAATAAAACCAAAACAACTAAATAACACAACTAAAAACATATCAAAACTATATATAATGTACACTTATCAAATACCCCACACTTAAAGCTTGCTTGCCCTCAAGCAACTTAGAACAAACCCTCCTTCAAAACCATTAAACTTGAACAAAGATATGCAATTTCAAGACCAAGCTTAGCATTTTAATAAGAGCACTTAACATAATCTCTAAATAGATCAACTTCAAACAAAAGAATATAAGCTAGTTTCCTTGAGTGTGTGCAAGACCAAATCATTTTAAGTAATTTTGAAAATCAAAACATCAACACAACTAGGTAATAGGCCTCTCCTTTAGCACCGGAACCCGAAGGACATCTCTGTTAAATAACTCAAAACAAGCTTAAAATCACATAGGTCTTTCAAGGGTTGTAATGGGGCTAAGGGAATGGTTACCAAAGAATGGATAAAAGATAATCAAAAGAAATAGCCATTCTTAGACAAAAATAGATCACTAAACCCCATAACTTAATCAATATATATTTTGCTCATCCTTGCCTTGATTCCAAACTTTCTTTATGCCCTTTTATCAAGAAGTCATTATTTTTTCATTTTTCCTTATACTACCCCACACTTATATTTTTTTATATTTGCTAGCTCTCTTTTTCTTTCTTTTTCCTTTTCTCAAACTTCAAACGTTTTTTTTAAGAACCAGCATTCACAAGCTAACCTCAAGGTAAATTTCTTACTTTATCAATGACTTATCATAAGATTTTCTTGCTAAACCCAATGAAACTATAATCTTTTCATACATCCATTTAATCCTAAAGTGGCCAATTCCATAGGGTGAGATAAAAGCTTTTTAGGTTATATGGTTGAAATATTGGGTGCAACAAGAACACATTAATGGTATGCATTAAGCATACCCTATAGGCTCAAAATGGCTTAACAAAGGATAATTTTATCAAGGTAGGACACAAGTCTTTTAAGAAAGTTTATCAAGAAAATTGTTGCCTAGATCATTTTCTAAGTTGTTTGAGTTGTTCATATGCTTTGAAGGGTGATAAGGAAGGTTTTAGTGTTCTAAATTTCCTTACTTCATTACTTCATTGTATTGATTTTTTTTCTCTAAGTCAAAAACTAGTCTAAGTGCTTTTAAGAATTTGGAAACTAACAAATATTTATCAAGTTGAAGATTAACCTATCCAAAGCCATATTAAACAACATAAATGTTCTCTTGCTAAACAATGGTTCAAAACATGCATATTCCATATCCAAGCTTAATTTGTTCAAAGTTTTGAAGTAACTAGGGCAAACTAAGTTCTCATGTAAACTAAATGAAAAGGTGAACTACATAAGTCTTTAATACATTTTACAAACTTAAGAAAACAAAACAAAACATAAACAAAACAAAACAAAACACAAAATAACAAAGTTTGATTCATGTAAAAGAAAAGAAAAGTTGAAGACAAACTCCCTGAAAGGAGGCTACCCCCTCCTCAAAATTTTGTTGTCCACAGCAAATGAAGATCTATTCCGGTGGAGGTGGTGGTGGAGGAAACCGCTGCCAAAAGTGATGGATAAAATGCTCAACTCTCCTATTTCCTTCCATTATCGTATCCCGAAGCATATCCAATCGTCCTTGCATTTGATCGAGTCTAATTTGTTGAGCATCCAACCGACCACTTAATTGATTAAATGGTGCTTCCCATTCCGATGTTGTAGGCTCATTGATGGGGGAAGGCACAGTTGTGGCAATATACTCCTCATTTGGTTCCTCCTGCTGCTCCTCAGTTTGAATATTGTTCTCTCTTAGGTATTCCTCCCGGGTTGCCCAATGAGCTCGAGGCTTAAGAATCAAAATTTTCATCCGCTTGAGCATCTTGTTATCAATGCAAGGTAATTCTCCTGGAAGTGAATATCAATAACCCGGATATTCAACTGCAATTGCCATCACTGTAGCTACCCATCCAATGAAAATAGTATCCATATGTCCTGGCATTTTTTGCAATTCTTTAATTCGAGCTGCTATAATGCCTGCTCCATTGATTGTTATGCCATCCATCATGCATCGGAGAACCATTACTTGAGACACACTAATAGTGCTTGCATTCTTCAAATTATTGTACATACTCTTTGCCAAAAATCGATGAATGATTCTTAATGCATGATTCCGTAAAGCATGGACTTTGCATTGTCCCCCTACCCATGGCTCATCTAATTCAAAATCCTTGATTCGTTCCCAATTCTCCACAGGGGATGCATCATCCAATTCAGTTGGGGCATTTGGCACAAATCCTAAAATTTCAGAAAACTGACTGAAAGTCAAGGAATATCCTTTCTTACCAAACTTAAAACCAACTGTGTCATCCTCTACATCTCTCTTTAAGTAGCATTCAAAAGAATACAAGAAATCTCGTGCCATATCTGGATATACTTTCGGTTTCTTTTCAATGAACTTCCCCCAGCCAATATTTTGGATCAATGGTTCTATATCATGATCCCACAGATTTCCAGCCAGAACATTGAGAAACAATTGATTGAGATAAGCGGGCTGGACATAGGTACATTTGCTGAAGTGGTCAAATTTATTGATCTTTGCCTTATCCATATACGATGGAATGCGTATACCGGATGAACTTGCTACATCAGGATATTTAGTCCTTCGAGGTGCCACTACAAAGAAAGAAAAACACAATGTAAGTATCAACTCATAACCTAAAATAGACTAAGGTGTAAGCACAGGAAGCATGCATTGAATGAATTGAAGCACACTTGGATGCAATGAGAAATGCTGATAGCATATGCGGAGATCAAAATGATAGGCATAAAAGATATTCAAAGGTTGAGCACAAAGACTATGTTAAACATAATGCCTATCATGCATGACTAGACTCATGAACTAATCTTTCAAGAGGTGAATTAAGTTGTCATGCATCAATGCAACTCGAAAACATGCGAACCAAAGATTGAAAGTGAAATGATTTTCAAGAACAAAAAATCATTGGGACATTTCATCGAACATGTTGTGGGCATAAGTTTGAGCATTAATTTAAAGAGCATAACAAGGATTGTTCACTACCCAATTGCATACCAAGCATCTATAACATGCATATAATACTCATAATCATCCAAAGAAGCAAAAAGAATTAATCATGCAAACAAAATGTTAAGTACAAAGTAACCTAAAAACTAAACATTCATGAACAATAATAGCACAAAACACAACAATGGATGATAAGCAAACAATAAGTAAGGAGCAATGAGAGTAAATACTTACTTGGAAGTGAGAATCACACCAAAATTGCAGCACAAAATTGAGGTGGTGTGTGTAAGTTGTGAAAAACCTAAAATAATGAAGAAAATGTGGAGAAGGAAGAGATGATGGGTAAGAGAGAGAGAAAAATAAAGAGAAAGCAAATGGAGATGGTGATGATCGGTGGTGAGTGAAAATCCATGGGCACGGGTTAATTTCGTGGTGATGAGGCGTGGGCACGGGTGAGAGCGAAGAAAATGAGGAAGAAGAAAGAAACTAGCGTGAAGATGTGTATATAGGCAGAAGGTGAGGGCGTGGCCACGTGAGGTTCATAGGAAGAACCACACGTGGTCACGTGTGCCTTTACTCTTTGGGCATGCGTGGCCACGTGATGGTTCTTCTTTGAACTTCACGTGGTCACGTGAATTGAAAATGGAAGGCCAGTGACTTAAGCCGTGGCCACGTGATTGTTTCTTTTGAAAATTGCGTGGCCACGTGATGTTTAGAAGATAGGACAGTAACTTCAAGCATGGCCACGTGAAGTTCTCTTGTGAAATACACGTGGACACATGTCTTAACAAGACTTGGGACAGTGCAGCAACCTGTGGCCACGTGATGGCTAAGGGAAAGCCACACGTGGTCACGTGTACATGTATTTTTACATATATGCACAATTAAGCTTCGTTAAATGCAATTTTTCCATTTCAAGTTTTGAAAACACCAAATCTTTTCCAGGAAAAACATGTCTTCATTTTAAAACCTTGTTAATGTACTTTTTTTCATGAATCAAAACACACAAACACACAAACATTCAACAAAAACACAAAATTTGACTGGAAACATAAAAGAGATAGAAAGTTGAAGTTCTGAGTTTTTGGAGTCTCCAGCTAGACTCTCCAAACCGTTTTTTAAGTATCTTGAAGAACCATGGTTGCTTCAGCAACCTTTTGTTGTTCGATTTGGTATGGTTTGAGTCGGTGACCATTGACTATAAATTCACGTCCACCCTTTAAGCTTTTGATCGTCACTACCCCAAAATTGCTGCTTGACATCACTTGATATGGTCCAAGCCACTTCGATTTTAGCTTTCCTGGAAACAAACGAAGACGACTATTATAAAGAAGTACTAACATTCCCGGAACAAAATCTTTTACCCTTAAATGCTTGTCATGCCATCGTTTGGTCTTTTCTTTATAAAGTACAGCGTTCTTATATGACCATTGTCGAATTTCATCGAGTTCATTGAGCTGCAATTTTCTCTTTTCTCCTGCATTTCTCAAATCAAAGTTAAGAAATTTTGTAGCCCAATATGCTTTATGTTCTAATTCGACTGGAAGGTGACATGCTTTTTCAAAAACAATTCTAAAGGGAGACATACCTATAGGAGTTTTAAATGCAGTTCGATAAGCCCATAAAGCCTTATCTAACCTAAGAGACCAATCTTTTCTAGAGTTATTCACTGTTTTTTCTAAGATTGATTTCAACTCCCTATTAGATACTTCCACTTGTCCATTGGCTTGAGGGTGGTTTGGGATTGTGATTTTGTGCTTAACACCAAATTTCTTAAGCAAGGTCTTAAATTGATGGTTGACAAAATGTTTGCCTCCATCACTTATAATAGCTCTAGGTGCTCTGAATCTAGTGAAAATATTCTTCCTAATGAATTCCAGCACAATTTTTGCATCACATGTTCTAGTAGCTATTACCTCTACCCACTTACTCACATAATCCACTGCTACCAAAATATATTCAAACCCAAATGAATTTGGAAAAGGTCCCATAAAATCAATGCCCCATACATTAAAGATTTCTATTTCTAGCACATTGTTCATAGGCATCTCATCTCTTTTGGATATATTTCCTACTCGTTGGCATCTATCACAAGTTGTTATAAAAGATCTCACATCTTCAAACAAAGTAGGCCAGAAAAAACCTGATTGGAGTATCTTTTGAACTGTTCTATTTGGCCCGTGATGTCCCCCAACTTTACCTCCATGGCATTGTTACATGATAGATTTCTGTTCCAATTCCGGTACACACCTTCTTAGTATTTGATCCGTGCATATCTTGATAAGATATGGATAGTCCCAAAGGTAATGCTTGGCATCCGCTATGAGCTTTTTCTTTTGTTGCCAAGTAAACTCCTTAGGAAGATAACCACCTGCAAGAAAATTGGCTATATTAGCATACCATGGAATCAATTTTTCATAAGTATAACAAGCACAAATATGTTCATCGGGAAATAAGTCAGAAATTTCTCCCTTTTCGATGCTAGCATGATCCAATCTAGATAGATGGTCAGCTACAAATTTTTTTGCTCCTTTCTTGTCTTTTATCTCAACATCAAACTCTTGTAGTAGTAGCACCCATCGGATAAGTCTTGGTTTAGAATCCTTTTTTGCAAAAAGATGTCTTAATGCGGCATGGTCCGACCACACTGTAATTTTGGATCCTAAGAGGTAAGATCTGAATTTCTCAAATGAAAAGACTATTGCCAAGAGTTTCTTTTTCGTAGTGGTGTACTTTACTTGGGCTCCGGTGAGTGTATGGCTTGCATAATAGATGGTGTAGAAAATCTTCTCCTTTCGCTGTCCTAAGACTACTCCAACTGCATAATACTTGCATCACACATAATTTCAAAGGGTAAGCTCCAATCGGGTGATGCAATGACCGGTGCACTAACTAATTTTTGCTTCAATAGGTTAAAAGCCTGCAAACACTCAGCATCAAAGTTAAATGCAGCATCTTTAAGCAATAAATTAGAAAGTGGTTTGGCAATTTTAGAAAAATCCTTAATAAACCAACGATAAAACCCGGCATGATCAAGAAAACTCCTAATGTCCTTAACACTTGTTGGTGGAGGTAGTTTCTCTATCACATCAATTTTTGCTTTATCAACCTCAATGCCTTTTTCAGAAATTTTATGCCCTAAGACAATGCCTTCTCTAACCATGAAATGACATTTTTCCCAATTTAGCACAAGATTTATTTCTTGACACCTTTTTAAAACCAATGCTAGATTATGCAAACAAGATTCAAAATCATGACCATAAATAGTGAAATCATCCATGAAAACCTCCATAAATTTTTCAATAAAGTCATGAAATATGGTCATCATGCAACGTTGAAATGTGGCAGGTGCATTACAAAGACCAAAAGGCATTCTTCTATATGCAAATGTTCCATATGAACATGTGAATGTGGTCTTTTCTTGGTCTTTCAGGGCTATAGGTATTTGCATGTACCCCGAATATCCATCTAAGAAACAATAAAATTTATTTCTTGCCAATCTTTCTAACATTTGGTCAATAAAGGGCAATGGAAAATGGTCTTTTCTAGTGGCATTATTCAGCCTCCTATAGTCAATACATACCCTCCATCCTGTTGTTGTGCATGTAGGAATTAATTCATTATTTTCATTGATCACTACAGTCATTCCCCCCTTTTTAGGCACACATTGAACAGGACTTACCCAATTACTATCAGAGATAGGATAGATAATACCTGCATCAAGTAGTTTCAATACCTCATTTTTCACTACCTCTTGCATAGTTGGGTTGAGTCTTCGTTGAGGTTTCACTACCGATTTAAAATTATCCTCCATGGGTATACGATGTGTACAATAGCTAGGGCTAATTCCTTTCAAGTCGGATGTTGCCCAACCAATTGCTCCTTTGTGCTTTTTAAGGATTTCGATAAGCATTTCTTCTTTCAAATCTGTTAATGAAGATGAGATAATTACCGAATTAGCATTATCACTTAAAAATACATATTTTAAATGAGATGGAAGTGTTTTAAGTTCAGAATCTCCCTTAGGAGGGGATGGTTCATCCTCCATTTCATTATCTTCACTATGCTCTTGTTCCAGATTTTGTATCAACTCTTTCTCCTTTGTATCCAACTCTTCCATTGTCTTGGGATGCATTAAGCAACTTTGAAGTTCATCATTAAGAATAATATCCTCTTGTTTTGTGTTGGCACATTCTTGAACTTCATCAACAAAGTAAATGGATTCTTCAAAATTATATGAGGGGTTTTTTAAAATTTTATTAACATTAAAAACCATTTCGTCCTCGTTGAATCTTAAAGTGACTGTTTGTTTATGAACATCAATTAACGCTCTTGCTGTGTTCAAGAATGGCATCCCAATAATTAATGGCACCTTCCTATCTTCTTCCATGTCCATAACCACAAAATCAACCGGAAAGATAAAATTTCTGACTTTTACCAATAAGTCCTCAATGATTCCTTTTGGCCTCTTTACCGATCCATCCGCCAAATGAAGCGTCATTCGGGTTTCCTTTAAATCACCTAGATTCAATTTCCTGCAAATTGAATAAGGCATCAAATTAATACTAGCACCCAAATCACATAAAGCATTCCTAATAAAATTCCCTCCTAGTTCATAAGGCAATGTAAAACTACCTGGATCTTCTAATTTTTTAGAAATTTTATTGGTTAATATGGCACTACAATTACCAGATAATTGAACCGTTCCTATGCCTTCTAAATTTTTCTTATTAGAGCACAATTCTTTCATGAATTTAGCATATTTAGGCATGTGTAGCAAAGCTTCAGCAAATGGTAAATTTATATGTAGTTTCTTAAACATGTCTAAAAATTTACTCAATTGTTCATTTTGTTTCTCTTTTCTAGCTAGAACAGGAAATGGTAGTTGAGATTCATCAAGAACAGTAGAAACAAGTTTGTCCTTACCTTTACCCTTCTCAACTGTAGGAGATACTTTTTCAAAATTTTCTGAGTTAGAATTACTTACCTCCATTGTCGGTTCCACCCTTGGGGAAGAATTCTTACCAATTTCAGTCTTCTCTAATTCTTTCCCACTCCTTAAAGTGATTGATTTGGCTTCCTCTTTTGGATTTCGGTCTACATTGGATGGAAATGTCCCTTGAGTACGATTTGATAAGGAACTAGCTAGTTGTCCCATTTGGTTCTCTAAGTTCCTAATTGATGCCTCTTAGTTCCTCATCCAAATATCTTGTGATTTCCATCTAGCATCTTGGCTAACTAAAATTGAATTTTGGGAGGCCATGAAATTTGCAATCATTTCTTTAATGTTGGATTTCTTTTCTTAAGGAGGGGGAGATCGAGATTTTTGAAAACCGGGTGGTTAGTGGTATGATTGTGATGGGTATTGGTTTGGATAATGTGGTGGAGCTTGGTTTTGGTATGGAAGTTGATTATTGGGAGGTTGATTATGATTAAATTAGGGTCTAGGATTAGGGTTAAAAGAAAAACCTTGATTTTCTTCCCTCCATAAAAAATTTTGATGGTTTCTCCATCCCGCATTGTAAGTGTTGCTATATGGGTTCAAGGCATTTACTTCTTTCACCATTCCTTCATTATTCTTCATTCCCAAAGATCCTTGAATTCCTGCATAAGGATCAACTTCATTAGATAACATAGAAACATTTTTAGCTTTAAGCTCATTTATTTCTTTTAAATGTCTTTTTTCCATTAATTCTAATTGAGCTTTTAACATGGCTATTTCATCAATATTATGAACTCCCTATTTCTTTTGAGTTGCTCTAGAGGTTGCCCATTGACCATCATTGGTGGCCATCTCATCAAGAAGCAAAAATGCATCTTCAAAAATTTGGTTCATGAAACTACCATTTGAGGCTGCATCTAGCAAAGATCTTGTTGATGGATGGACACCTGCATAGAAGATATGCATTAGTTGAAAAATAGAAACTTCATGATGTGGACAACTTTTTAAGTCTCCTAAATCTTTCCCATGCTTCATGGAATGGCTCCTCATAAAATTGCTGGAAGTCACTAATTTGTTTCCTAATAAAGGCAGTCTTAGTATGTGGGAAGAACTTGCAAAGAAATTTTTCTTGCATTTGTTGCCAAGAATGGATGGATTGATTTGGTAACATTTGTAGCCAATCCCTAGCTTTTCCTATGAGGGTAAATGGGAAGAGTTTCAACCTAATTGCATCAGTCAATACATTAGGAATTTGCACAGTGTCACTCACTTTTAAGAACATATCCAAATGTTATGCAGGATCCTCTATGTCCGAACCCGAAAATTGGTTTCTTTGTACCATAGTGATGGTAACAGGTTTAATCTCAAAAGGTTGGTGGTGAGGAATCCTAATAGTTCTATGTTCTTCATTCCACCTAGGGATAGCATAATCCCTAATGGTTTTAGGTTTATACCCATTCTCGGGAGCTTGGTGGGGCATGTGTTGCTCTTCAATCCTAGGTGGTGGATCATTCATAGGTTGTTCTATTTCTGGGTCATTCATGTTGCCTCTTAACCTTCTAATCCTATGGAATGTCCTTTCAATTTCAGGGTCTAATGGTAGAATGGGGTTGTCTCTCACCATAAACCACTAGTCACCCAAAAAGAAAATAAGAAAATAGATGAAGAAGAGAAGAAAAACACACAAAAATAACTTTTAAAATCAAAATAAATAAACAAACGCCAATGTATCCCCAGCAACGACGCCAAAAACTTGATCGGATTCTAGCAAGTGTACTAGATCGGCTAGTAATATAGGAAAATAAGATTATGATCCAAAATATCGAACCCAATGGAAACTTGTGCTTGTATGTGCTATTTCAATTTCAAAACCAATTTTTGTGTGTAAAAGAAAGAAAGAAGAGAAATCCCAAATTTGTGATGATTGAAGAATTAAAACTAAAAACTATAATTTAAAACCAAAACAAAACAAATGAAAAAGCTAAAGTAAATAAAAGATCTATTGAAAGCAAGTAAATTGAATGAGGTAAAAATCAATATTAAAAACAAATTTCACTAAAGGACTATCCACCTTAACAAGTATTGCTATGACTTAAAAAAAAAAGAAAACATACAAGTGATTATCGAGAATTCAGTTTAATAAACCTAGATAACTTTATTCAAGATTATCATTCCAAGCATCAAAATTTTCTTATTCAGATAAACTTAACACTTAGCATAAAGAACTGAATTAACTCTCCTAGATGTCTATTAAAGCCTTTCTCAAGAGATTTAACTTCAACCTATTCTTGGTTACACTTTTCTTAATCTTAACTTACTCAAATCAACACACAATTATAGCTTATTTAGATTATAATCATGCATTAATCCAACTAAATTAACCTAAGAGCATGCAAGTCATTAATCAACTTAAACCAATTAATTAACCAATGCTTAATCAAGTTAATAATCAACTTAAAATTGAGAAAAGACAAGACTAGATTTAAGAACCAAGAAATAATCAACTTGTATTTGAATTGAAGAACAACTTAAGTCATAATAATACAAGTTAAGGATTCAAGTATCCTTTAGCAAAAGTTAAAGAAAACTACTCACAAACCATTCTTAAAAATAAAAATAAAGGTTTGAAGAAAGCAATAAAAACAAACAACGTAAAAACAACTTAAAGAAAAGTAAAGCTTAATTCTAAGAATCGATCCCCTTCTTTTGTGTTTTAGCTTCCTATTTATAGGCCAAAGAAGTCATAAATTCCTTCTCAAACTCTTAGAATCAAATAGGAAGTAATTTCTTCCCAAAATAGGAAGTTCGATAAAATCCTTCGCAAAATAGGAATAACATCACGTGGCCACACCCTTCTCCTTTGTATTTGAACACGTGGGCACGGGTATATTAAGTCTTCCTTCACACGTGGCCACATGTGGTCCTTCACTTGGAATCCACGTGGTCACGCATTCATGCTTGGTTTCTCCTTTTGGTCTTTTACATGGCCATGGATTCTAAGCATCAAACCTTCACGTGGCCACGGGTGAAATTCTTCAGTAATTTCACGTGATCACATGTAAAGGCTCTGGACTGAAAGCTCAATTGTCTCGCATCAATTCTTTATAATTGCATTTTTAGCCCTAAACTTTGCCCTTTTTACGATTTAAGCCTTTTTATATCAATTCTAACCTGAAAACCAAACAAAACATAGAATTAACTTCAAAAACTTAAATATTAACAAATTAACTTGAATTTAACCTAAATAAAACCAAAACAACTAAATAACACAACTAAAAACATATCAAAACTATATATAATCCACACTTATCATTGACTCAAAAGCAAGATGATTGATTGATAGCCATTGTGAACAAGCTTAAGGATAGTAGTGATGGAGACTATTCCATGAATGATGATGGTAGTTTCTACTACAAGAAAAGACTATGTGTTCCAGATCAAGAGGAATTGAAGAAAAGCATCCTTATTGAAGCTTACCATAGTAGTTATGCCATACATCCTAGACGTAACAAGATGTACCAAGATTTAAAAGCTTTTTATTGGTGGCCAGGTATAAAGTGAGATGTGACAGAGTTTATAAGTAAATGTTTGATATGTCAACAAGTGAAAGCAGAGCACTATGTTCCTTCAAGATTGTTTCATCCCATTTTGATACCAAAGTGGAAATGGGACAAGGTGACTATAGATTTTGTAACTGTATTACCTGTGACTCAAAGGAAACATGATGTTATTTGGGTGATCGTTGACAGACTCACCAAATCTGATCAATTCTTGCCAGTGCAGATGGATTATCCTTTGATCAAACTAGCAAAAATCTAAATCAATGAGATAATGAGATTGCATAGAGTGTTATCATCCATTATTTCTGACAGGAATCCTAGATTTACTTCCTGTTTCTGTAAAATTCTGCAAAAAGCTCTAGGTACAAGGCTCTATTACAGCACAACACTTCACCCTTAAATAGATGGTCAATTAGAGCGGGCAATTTAGATATTGAAAGATATGTTGTGATGCTGTGTACTAGAGTTTGGTAGCAGGTTGAAAAAATACTTATCTTTAGCAGATTTTGCCTAAAACAACAGCTACCAATCCAGCATAAAGATGGCTCTTTTTGAAGCTTTGTATGGAAGAAAATGCAGAACTCCTTTGTGTTGGATAAAACTGAGTGAAAAGAAGCTGGTAGGATTTGACTTGATCCGTGACTCAAAAGAGAAAGTGCAGGTCATCAAAGGTAGATTAAAAGAAACCATGGATCACTAGAAATCCTATGCAGATCTGAAGAGAAAAGATATAGAGTTTCAAGTCAGAGATAGAGTTTTCCTTAAGGTATCTCCATGAAAAAAAGTTCTGATATTTGGCTAGAAGGGCAAGTTAAGTCCTAGATTCATTGGCCTTTATGAGATACTTCAGCTAGAGGGTCATGTAGCTTATCGGTTGAAGCTACCATCAGAGTTAGAGAAGATGCATGATGTGTTTCACATGTCAATGCTCTGCAGGTACAGATTCAATCCTAGCCATGTGATCACACCATAAGAAATCCAAGTGTAGGTCGTTATGACCTATGAAGAAAAACTAGTGAATATCCTAGCTAGGGAGATCATACAGCTTAGAAATAAATAGGTTCCACTAGTGAAGGTAATATGGTACCGTCACAATGTGAAAGAAGCTACATAGGAACCCAAGGTTGCAATGAGACAACAGTACCCTCTACTTTTCGATACAGGTGAATTTTAAGGATGAATTTTTTTTAATAGGGGAGAATTGTAATGGCCTGAACATTGGATCAACCGTAAATAGTATTTTTCAATAGTGAACAGTGCTTTTTGGTTTGTAAAATACACTCGGAGGTGAAAAATATTTTAATTGATCATCGAAAAATATTATTCACGGTTAGCCTGAAGTTAAAATTTGAAGTAAAATTGAGATTAAATAAGACTTCAAAAGTCAAAAATACGAAAAAAGAAACGGTTCAGTTTAAATAGTAACTAGGTTGTTCTAGGTTTGATCGAGCCTTTAAAAATAGTAAATGAGCTCTAAAAATTACCAAAAATTTTATATGTGCCTAAAATGATATGTAAAATTTTTTGGCTGTGAAAAGTTTATTTTCGGTGACACCAGTGATTATTAAATCGGATCGATATGATTGAATAATACCAATAACGAACTTTGATTGGGCTAAAATTTTATATATAGTTTATTTTAAACATGAAGAATGATAGAATCAAAATTAAATTGATTTGGATTTCGATTTCAATTTGGAAAGTGAGAGAATTACAGGAAAGTGGTATAATGGACTTGATTTTAGGCTTTTTGGCCTAAATTAGTGGATTTGGGTTGAACCAAAGCCCAATCCATTCAACCACTATAAAAGCCTATTGGGAGATGATATTTTTGCCAGCCATCCTCATCCCTTCAGCCATCATCTTCCTCCCTTGTGGCCAAACCACCATAGTCACTTTCTCAAATTTTTTAAAGTTTTCTCTCTCTTTCTCTCTCAATTCAATCATATTAAGTGAAGTTCTACCTCTTTAGATGATTTTTTAAGCCTCTATTCTTTGATTAGAGAAAGATAAATGGGAGAAATCAAGTGAAAAAGCTCAGGGTGTCAAAGTGAGATAAGAGAAAATCATGGTTTTAATTTTATTTTAAGGTACCTAGAGTTCATTTATGTGGTTAATTTAAGCATTTGAGATCAAAAAAGTAGTGTTCCTTATGTTAAAGAATTCGTCCATAGAAGGTTCTCCAAGTGAGGTGCAAGCTTATAAGGCAAAAGGCAAGAAAAATAAAGCCTAGATGAGCCTAAGCTAGTGAGAAAGGTTAGTGGCTACTAAATCCATCCATTTTCCTTGAATTGGAATGATTTTCCTTTATGCAACTTTGGAAAAATTAGAAAAAATGCAAGTATAATTGAAATTGACCTTAGAAAAATGATTTAAAACATTGAATATGCCTATTGGAAAGCTTAATTTGATTTAAATGAATGTGTGAGGTGAAAATCCTTTGATGGCCGAATGATTTCCTAAACAAAACTAAAGCATATTTCGTGTATTTTTTATGATTTATGCCATAAAGTAAACCTAGTAATTGAATCATGTGTCCATGAATTTTTGTAGAATTTATGGAAATTACTTAAGCATTTTTTAGAAGAGAATTTGATTGTGTACATAGTGTATTTATGGAATTATTGTGAAATAATTCATTAATTAAGTGAAAATGATAAATTATAGTAAAATAATTCACAAGCTATGTAATAGTAATTAAAAAATTGACTGACTAATCTATTGTAATGAAAAAGTTACTGAAATTGTCAAAAATCTGAAAAGTAAAGTGAAATATAAATGAATATTTCTCTTAGTAGTGGTCAAATGGTCAAAATCTAGCTCAGAATGTAATTGGCTAGCCATAAGAACATCTATACTGCGGTGCAAGTCATGGCAACTTGCTTTGCTATGGTAGGATCATTAATCTCACATAGTATCTGACCTGTTCTATAAGAAATGGCCTTTGGGGATCATTTCTCAATCTGTACTATAGCCATATGAGATCCACATCCTGTATATCCGATCTGAAGATTTCTACCTGGATTATATTAGGGGTATAAATGTAAATATAAGTTAAAAGTGCAAAAAGAAAGATAAAAATGAAGTTTAGAATGAAAAATGACCTAATTGAAAAGAAATGAAAAGTTTAGGGGTAAAATGATATGGATCCACCATCAACCAATGATCATTTAAAGATGCCTAGTGGTTCAATTATAAGAGGACGTGCTAAGAAGCTAAAGATGGCCATATCATCTTATGTTCAAGGTTTTGTTACTCAAGAACTTAATGAAGATGCCTTTGAGAAGTGTTACGGAGAACTTGAAGGCAAGCATAAAGTACTTAGCCTTTTGGAAGCAAGAGAAGGAATTGGGCAAGCTTAAGCCATCAAGGACTTTAGTAATTTTGGGCTTTAGTTATGCAAGTCATATGCTTCATTTAAAAAGTCACATGACTTATTTAATTTGTATTTCAATGGGATAGGCGTGTGGGCTTTCAAGTTAGGTTTATTCTAGTTATTTTGGGTTTTAACTAATCTTTCTTTTGGGCTTTAATTTTTGGCCTATAAGATTTATTAATTAATTTTGTTTCAAGTGTGTTTAAAACTTATGAATTTTGGCTTATTTGGCTTGTAAAAGCCCAAGAAAATTCGTGTAAGGCCTTATTAGTATTTAAATTAGGGTTTTAAAGAGTGAATTAGGGTTAGCCACCTTATAAATAGGCTAACCTAGGTTGTAAACTTTAGATTTGAATCAATTATAAACTTTGAGAGTTTTTCTCTTGGCTTAGCCGAAATTCTTTAGAGAGATTGTGAGTTTGCTTGCTTTCTTTCCCATTGCATCAAGAATTAGGATTACTTATCAATTAGTTGATTGTGGCATTTTCTTAATCTTCTTATCCCGATTATTTGCATTTTCATTCACGTATTGTTTGGGGGTTCAATAAAGAGGGTGTTTGTCTTCTTTGTGTTTTGAGATCAAAACGTATGTCAAGAGATTTCGGGTCTTTAACCTTGGGATTCCATATCATAAAACGGTAATTTTCCCAAATGTTGAGATTAATGAGTAATAGTGATAAAGAAATGAAAGGATAAAATGATAATTTAGTGATCATATTGTTTAAAATTGAACTTTTATAAATTCAAAAGACTAAGATGTAATTTTGCGTGAAAAAGTTAAAACAAGGATCAATTGGTAATTTTGCATGCCAAAAATTGAATGGAAAGTGAAAATAAATAAACTAGTGCCATTTTTGTAATTAAAGTATAAAAAGAGTAATTTTGTAATTAAATAAAAATTAAGAACTAAATTGAAAAGTGTACCAAAGTATTGGTATTAAATTGAAATGACTGTTAAGAACATTGATAAACGTATTGTTGACAAAAAATTTATGAATTTTGCATAATTAATATAATTATACTTGATTGAAAAATACTTTGATTGTTTAGCCACCACTGAGCATATTTAATACTCAACGTGTAGTATTTACTACATATAGATTCTGAAGAACGTGTGGAGCAGTAGTACACAAATGAGCAATTTTGAAAGAAAATGAGTTAGTTAGGGATTATTTCTGTATTAGCATGTATATATTTTATAAGTTAAAGTAAATAGATGGTTTATAATTAATCAATTTTGTATTTATGTAAATATGTATATTGTCAGAAAGTGGATTGAATGAGTAGGATTTGAAATGGAAATGAGAATAAATGGATGAATGTATACATTATGTTTATAAACTGTTATGCTTGTGAGTGGCTGTGGATTGTTTGAATTGCAGGTTGGGTAGGCAAGTTTATAGCCATTATATTGCCGAATTTTTTGTAAAATGAATAGTAAAATTAGACAGTTATAGGTCAGCGAATAGTTGAATTTGTAAGCATGGATAGTTAACAAGAATTGGTAACTAAGGAATTGATTAATTTAATATATGATGTTAAGGAAAAAAATTTTGCTTAATCGCTTAAATCCTTAAGACTGTAATGTTAAAGGTGTCACATAAAACCAATAATACACTGGACTAATCTAAGAAGCAAGTTAACAATAATAATCCAGGACAAAGACTATAAAGAGATAACAACAACAAGCATATAATTTAAGATAACAGAGTTTTTTCAATAATCAAGCGCAGTAATTTTTTCAAAAAAAATTAGCTCAAATATTGGCACATTTTGGTGCCAGTTTTTTTATAGTTAAATGGTTTTTTCATGTGAGTCCTACTCTGACAGAAATTGGCACCCCCTTATGTCATTTTTTGACACCTCAAATCTCTATTTTTTTACTATAGTACCAAAATTTAAAATATTTTAAAAAATAACACTAGTTTTTTTATAAAAAAATCCTAATTTGCCATTTTGCTTCTATACATGACACCTTTATTTCATTTTTAATAGAAAAATCATTTACGATACAATTAGATTGGAATCTCAATCACTAATTAGAGGAATAGCAAATTGAACCATTTTATTTTATTTTTTTTTCAAAAAAGAAATTATACTATATGCATGGAAATATGCCTTTAGATTACCAAAATCACTTGAAAAGTCACAATTCTATCATGGCAAGCATGTGATCTTTGACTGAAAAATCGATGGCATAGAACTATGTGTTATAGGTCCCAAAAACAGTCAAGATGGGGGATGAATTGGGTGTCTTAAATTTTTTTGACCTTTTTTAATGGAACAAAATTATATGCAAATGTAAAATTCTGACGATAAATACAGAATTGCAATACAAAAATTATACCAAATTTCTA
The DNA here is from genome assembly GCA_037975025.1 of Excoecaria agallocha. NCBI lineage: Eukaryota > Viridiplantae > Streptophyta > Magnoliopsida > Malpighiales > Euphorbiaceae > Excoecaria > Excoecaria agallocha. Next base: position 70,249,931 of record CM075807.1, on the reverse strand, counting down.
CAAGTTTTTTTTAGTTAAAAGCTCAAAAATAATTATAAAAATATGTGTGTAAGATTTTTTATGAATATTTCAAAAATAGTTTAACAGAATTTTGAAAACACAAGTTCCAAAATGTTAAACAGAATTGTAGAAAATAAAGTAGAACAGAGCAGAAAAGCAAACACATAGAATTTATAGTTGTTTGACCTCAATGCCTACATCCATTCCTTAAGAATCATTCTTGAATTTTTCTCTCCACTCTTAACTCTTTTAAGGGTAAGAGTCAAAGCCAATATATAATCTTAGTTATGTATATCTTCCCACAATCTTTTTCCAAATTCAAAGATGTAAAAACATTTACTATACTTCTTTCTTAGATTTTAATCAATCCAAACTCACAATCTTTCACAATATAAATTCCTCACAAACAATTACAATAGAAGATATAATCAAATTGAAAATGATATATAAAGAATTAAATGTAAAAGATATGAAAAATGAGATAGAAAAATTTAAGATTTACTCTTAAGAGGTAAAATTTTTTTTCAACTCATATCTAACCTTCTAATAGGTGTAACAATATATAATTATATCCAAAAACTTAGTTCTAAGTTTTAGAAATTGAAAATAGCCATTTATGGCCGTTGAAGGGCAAAACAAATAAAACAGACAAAAACTAGTGGTTATTTTATCTTGTAGCGAAATCTAGATTTTGTCCAGAAATTGACATTGTTTAAAAATTCAATTTCTAAAGGTCTATTTTCTAATGAAATAATTTTCGACGAACCATTTTTTGAAAAAAAATAAATTTTGACTAAAAGCTCATTTTCTAACTATAAAACTTTTTTATGCAATTTTAAAACTTAAAATATGTATGTATGAATAGAGAATTATGTTTCAATTGATCTTACATTTTGATATCCTAATTTCCTACATACTAAGGCATTCTTTAATTTTGACTTCTTGTATCCATGCTTAAAGCATCTCAATCCTAATTTTTTGATATTTGCATAAGAAAATATATAAAAATTACTGCAGAAATAAATCAGAACAGATTTCACAATATAGTTTATTTAAGATTTGATTATCATCAAAATTAGAATGTGACCTTAAGCTAACATATGCTAGTGGTTATGGCCTAGGCCAAGCATATGACCTTTTATGTAATGTCATATTTCATTCTATAAAATGGGTTTTCTTCACATTAATATATTATTGGCATGTTACATCATAATAATGTTTGTGAATAACAATCTAATGTTATTATAGTTATCTCTAGTCATTTATCATTAAAGTAATAATGATAAATTAAGACTAGTATAGATTTGATTGATAATCATGAGATGATTATATATGGTGATATAAATCAAACTTATAGGTACTTGTTAGAGAACAAGGTATTGGATAAATTCGTTATGAGATACTACATAGGTTAATGTCATTATTGATCTCATAATAATTATGTTATTAAATTTTTAAACTTGAGATTATCATAGTTTCTTACATGAGGAACATTATATTTTGACATAATCAAACATTATCTTTAATTGGATAATCATAAAGGTTATGATTGGACATGATGAGAATTATGCAGAGAATAGTGAATAATCAAGATGGAATTTGTCTCTCTCTCATGAGAGAGATATCTATTGGGCCCATCGATAAGTAAGACGGAGAAATGCATAGCCTTACTCAAATAAATTGATAAAGTGATCAATATCATTTGATATTATCGGTCTACTTAGTGATCGAAAAATTATATGTTTGAATTATATAAGTTTGATATGAACCATGATTTATATCCAAACAAGATATCATGTGCAAAAGAATTATAGCACGTTTATTGATTAGGTTAAATTGAATTATCTATATTCATATTATTTAGATAGTCATAATGTCTTGCTAAAAGCCATTTATAACTTTTGGATCCATTATATGATTGGGGCCTACTGTCAATATAATATTAACCTAGTGCGTTGTACATGTAGAATGTGATGAACAACTAAGAGTTTATTTTGGCAATTTCAAATTTTAATTTGTCATACATAAAATTCAAAATAATTTTTTAAAGAAAAATTATAATTCTTATTTTGAATAAGAAATAATATATATATATATATATACTCTCTCTCTACAAATTAAGGTTAAGCTACCATATATGTACATAGATATATGTGTGTTTTAAAATCCTAAGAAGTATTAGAATAGAAAGTAAGCCATCATTTTCAAGAGAGGAGACAAACATTTCCATCACTTTTGAGAAAAGGAACAAAAACATAAACCCTAGCCACCAAAGGAAAGGAGCTAGCACTCCAGGCAGTAACAATCATCATGGTCGAGTGTGGATACCAGTAAAGGATATTCTTTTCCATTGAGCAGCACTTGATAATTTGTATTTTTGCACTTCAACTGGTTAGTAATTATTTATCTAATCCCTTTTGAATCAATTGGATCACATAGATCCTGATAGATTTTGTATTTTTTTTGTTACGGTTTTATTTTCTTATTATACTAAAACCCACAAAACTCAACACCATGGCAATCCTAACAACAATCAATTTGATGCCTTGAATCTGTCCCTCTTCCTCAGTGCCGATGCTAGTCCCATCAATGTTCATGTTGGCCTTTCTAATGCTAGTTCTGTTTGGAAAACTTTTTTAACTTAGCCTTTTATCCTATTTTGGAATTTTTCTTCCTTTTAGAATCCGATTCTAAGGGTCTATTTACTTAAAAAAACTATTATAGTTTTTTAGAAAAATTTTCCATAGAAAAAAATAGAGATTATTTTTATTTTAGTCAATTTTTCTAAAATAGAGAATAAAAAGTGGATTTTTCAGTTTATATATATACACGCACATACATATTTATATGTATGTGTATGTAGTACATACATGCATATGGATATATATATATATATATATTTATGTATGCATATATATTTATATATGTGTATACATACACATACATATACATATGTATGTATGCATGCGCATACATATACATAAACTACAATAAAATTTAATTTTATCGACGAAATTTTGCATTTTACTAACGGAAAAAGTTCTTATTGAAGGTTTTTAACGAATTACCAATGGAATGCTTCCATCGGTAAAACACTCGTAAGTAAAAATTTACAGGTAGAAAAATCCATCGGTAAGAGTTACTGATGGAAATATAAAAAAACTTTCATCGGCAGTTTTGTTAAAAAATCCATCAGATATTTTGTTGTTTTGACTTTTTACATATGGATATTTTGTCAGTAAATTTAATTAATAAGAAATATTTATTTATTGTAAAAAAATAGGTCCATTGGTATTTTGTTAGTAATATTAATTCTTTCCAATTGTTATATATATCAATTATTATTTTTTGCAAATTTTTAATGCAAAATCATATATTTTTTGTTTGCAAAAATAAATATAATAAATCTAATAGAAAAATTTAGATTGTAAATTAAAGATATATATTAATTAATAAGTTCAACATTCAAAATCAATTGCTGTACAAATAAATATCAATACCAATATTGTGCAATATATTTTTACAATACTGTATAAAATATTACCTAAAATTTTATTTGCATAACTATTGAATCTAATTACAATACAAAAAATAAAACCTTACAATTCTTCAGTTTTTCAAGATTGGCAGACCTAAAACTTTCTCCATCCGAATATGAACTGAAGAGTCTTTCTATCTAGGTAAAGTCACAAAACCTATAAAAGAAACATATATTTAACCTCCTTACTGAAACAGTCTTTCAGATACAAAATTAAATGGTAAGCCGATTTTTTTTTCTAAATCGTAAACTTAACGAAATAATTCATTGGTCAATAATACTCATCAATTATTCAAATTTACTACTAATTTGTTGCTGACTTATATCTATCTAAAAATACTATTCATTTCACCAAAAATCCGAATAGTATAATGGCTATATACTTATTAGCCTCCTGAAAAACAGACAAGTTACAGCCTTTCAAAGGCACAACAATTTATAGCAAACATATATATACATTCATTCACATATCAACCACATCCATTTAATCACTTTCCTGACAGATCATATATTTACAATCACATCCATTAACTGATCAAAAGCAGTGCAATCTTTTACATGCCAAAACCACTAAATAATTATAACCATTTTTTTCTCTTCAGACATCGCTATGCTGTGTACCATGCTCCAGTTACTCTTCAGAACCTGCACGCAGTAAACACTACGTACTGAGCATTAAACATGCTCAGTGGTGATTATGAATCAAAAAATTTTCCAAACAAACATAATCACATTAATTATGTTAAATATCATTCATTTCTTATCAAAAGCATTTTTCAATAATTTTAATAGTATTTTCAAGGCATTATTAAAATTTTGGCAAACTTTTCACTTTGATCCTAAACTTTTCAATTTATTACAAAAATATCATTTTTGTAATTTAATTACAAAATTACTATCACTTTTCTTATTTTCACTTTTTAATTGACTTTTGGCATATATAGCAATCTATTGAGATTGACTTTGACTTTTTAAGTAGAATTTTTTATTTCATCAATCGGATATAATTATCATTTTATTTGGCATTTTATACTGTTAATTGCCATTAATATGGCAAAATTTTCAATTCAATTCTCAATTTTTCACTTAATTACAGAGTTATCATTTTTACACTTTAATTACGACTTTGCCATTAGTTTATTTATTTTCACTTTGACTTTTTAATTATTTATCAAAATACAATTATTAATGCTTTTAACATTCTATACCAAGTAATCTCATTACTTTGGTAAATTTTTCAATTAAGTCTTTAATTCTTTATTTATTTACAAAAATATCCTTTTTACACACTTTTATTGCAAAATTGTCACATTGACATTTTTAATGGCAAAATTGTCATTAACTTGCTAATTTTTACTTTTCATTTGACTTTGACTTACAAAATTTCAGTCAAGTTCTTGTTTGAACTGTTCATACAATATTTTATTTTTAGTCCTTAATTTCTCAGTTAATTATGGTATTACCATTTTTACATTTTTAATCACAATATTAGCACTATTTTTCATATTTTTCATTTTCAAAGTAATAATTGGCATACAATATGCCAATTGGTCATCATTTTGAATTTTTCATGTAAAATTACGTTTTAGTCTTTTCTCTTTACAAAAGCTTATATTTAAGTTGTTTGGTCGTTAAATTTTTATTTTACTCTTGTAAAATATTTTCTCATCTCTTTTGCTTATTAAGTTCAATTTTTGGAAAAATTATATTTTTGCTCCTAAACTTTTTACTTCTTTCAATTAGGTCATTTTCACTTTTCACTTTCACTTTTAGCTTTCTTTTTATAATTTTTAACTTATTCTTATCAATATGCCCCTAGTACAATTCCGATAGAAATTTTCAGATAGGATATACAAGACGTGAACCCTACAGGGCCACATACAGATAAATTCAAAAATGATCCCGAACGACCAAGTCTCACAGATCAGATATCAAAACAGATAGATACTATGGCGATCAGAGATCCTACCATAGCAAAGCAAGTCGTCGTGACTTGCATAATAGTATAGGGTGTCCCTATGGCTAGCTAATCATATCCTGAGTAAGACTTTTACTGCTTGACTATTGCTAAGGGCAAAATCACTTACTTTCAAAATAATTTTCAAATTTTCAACAATTGCAATTACTTTCAAAATATTTTTCAAATTTTAAACAATTTTAATTACTTTTTCAAAACAGTACATTTTGCCCGTCAATCTTTTTTTTATACTTTTTACTGTTCAGTAGCTTTATCTTTTTCATTATTTTGACAATCATTTTTTCAGTGCTTTACATGCAGTTTGTGAATTATATCATCATAATTCACCAATTTCTCATCGATTTATGAATTATTCCTTAATAATTCAGTATTTTCCCTTTACACTTTATTTCACCTTTCAGACTTTTAACAATTTCTTACTTTTTCTATCCAGTAATACGGTTGTTCGAAGTTTTCAATGCTTTTATATGATTTGTGAATTATTTTACAACAATTAACTATTTTCTTATCGAATTATGAATTATTTTTTAATAATTCATCATGATCACTTTACACACTATACTTTTTTATTTCAATACACCGGTCAATCTTTTCATCACCTTTGGATCAATTATGAATGATATCAATATTTCTTATTTATTATCATTTTAAGGCATAAATTAGCAAAAAAAAAAACAAAATATACCTTGTTTCACTTTAGGTAAAATTTCAGCCATTACAAAAATTTCATCATACAAAATTAATTCAATCAAATTAAGCTTAGATTTAAGCATAATTAAGGTCCAATTTCATTTCTCTAAAGCCAATTTCAATTGTTCATATTTTTCCTATAGTTTCCCTAAGTTATATAAAGGAAATTCCATACAAAATAAGGAAAATTGGAGGATTTCATAGTCACTTACCTTTCTCACTTACTTTAGCCTCCTTAGGCTTTCTTTTTCATGCCTTGAACCAAAGAAATTCATTTGTCACCATGGAGAACCATAAGGGGCCAAAAATCCTAACAAAAGGAACACCATGATTTCAATTTCTTTAGCTTAATTTGACCTCAAAAATGTACTCTGGGTACCTAAAAACCCTTGTAGGCACCCTTAAAGAAAATAAAAATCTTGAATTTTACATACCTTAATTTGACCCCTAAGCCTTTTCCACTTGATTTCTTTTGCTTCCTTTCCTCAAATCAAAATATTGAGGCTACTAAGATGATCTAAAGAGGCTTTAGATCATCTCTGATGCTTGGATCTAAAGAAAAGGAGTGAAGGATTTGAAGGAATTTAGAGAGAAATAGAGAAAGTGTAATTCGATCACTAATGGAGGAAGAGGAACTAAAGAAGATGATGAAAGCCATGAATTTCACTATTTTTTTCTCCTTTTTATAGTGGCTTTGGGTGGGTTGGGCTTGGTCCAACCAAAGCCCACTCATTTAAGGCCCAATAACAAAAAATAAAGTTCATTTTGCAATTTTCTTATAATTATCGTCCTTCCCAAATCCAAATCACTCTAAAATTATTTTCTATCATTCTTATCATATCAAAAATAGATTGTATACAAAATTTCAATCCAATCGAAGTCTGTTACTGGTTATATTTGATCAGATCGATCTAATTCAAAAATATCGGTGTTACCGAAAAATTTACATTTTATAGCCAAAATAATCTACACATTATTTTAGGCATATTTGCAATTTTTGGTAATTTTTAAACTTTATTTGCTATTTTTAACGGTTCAGTCAAATCTCGATCAAACTAGTTAACTTAAATCCAAATTGCTTCGTTTTTTATGTTTTTGACTTTTGAATGTCTATTTAACCTCAATTTCACTTCAAATTTTAACTCCGAACTATCCGTGATCCATACTTTTCGATGGTCAAATAAAATATTTTTCACTTTCTGGTGTATTTTTTAACCTAGATGCACTATCCACTATCGAAAAATACTATTTATGGCTGACTCGACATTTACGCCATTACAATTCTCCCATACTAAAACAAATTTCATCCTAAAATTTACTTTTATCGAAAAGCGGAGGATATTGTTGTCTTATCAAAGCTTTTTTCATGTTGTGATGGTTCCAAAACATCTTCACTAATGGAACCTGCTTGTTCTTGAGCTGACTGATCTCTATAGTTAGGATCTTCACTAGTCTTTCTTTACAGGTCATATCAACCTGTATTTGGATCTCTTCCAAATCACAAATCAAATAAGATCTTATCAACTTGTTTCCACTCAATTATGTCCAACACAAATGAAATTCTGCATTTCCTTCCAGATAATGCCTAAAAAAAAGCCATTTTTTGCTGAACTGTTAGCTATTGTCATTAGCAACTCTGCTAAAGACAAATACTTTTCTCAACTGTTACTAAATTCAAGTACATAGTATCACAACAAATCTTCTAATACTTGAATCACCTACTCCAACTGATCATCACCCAGAGGTTGGAACATTGTGCTAAAGTGGAGACTATCAATAATCTCCTATAAATCATCATGTTCGCTTTGAAGCACAGACAATCCAATAACAAAATCCATGATCACTCTGTCCCTATTTCCACTCCGGTATCAGCATAGGTTAAAGCGATCCTGAAGGAACTTGATGCTGTGCTTTCATTAAATTTTAGCTAACAATGTCCCATTAGGAGTCAGACTTAAACTAACATTCATAACTCGAAGAGAAACAAACACTATCATTGATCATTTACACTTATTCATCACTTAAACACATTCATTTGAGAACATTCATGTTACCAGATATACATTTTTATGCTGAGTATATCAGTCACTACTAGGGGTGTGCAGAACCGAACCGAATGGATTTTGATCTATTTGTTTCGGTTATTTCATTTTTGGTTCGTTTGACTCTGAACTGAAAAAGAAATTTGGTTTAATCAATTTGGTTCAATTCTTGAAATTGAAAAATCGAAGGAACCGAACCGATCGAAGTTTATATATATATATATATATATATATATATATATATATATATATATATATATATATATATATATATATATATATATATATATATATATATATATATATATATTAGAATTGAAGTCTTGGATGAGTGGTGTGAATTTCTAGTAAAGCCTACTAAAACCTATTAGGTCTTGAGTTCAAATCCTATAAGCCACAGTTTTTTCACCTTTGTTTTCTCATTTTTTTATTTAAAATTTTTTTCTTGTTTTTTTACTTTAACTTTTTTTCTCGTTTTTAATTTTTTTTAATTTTAAAGTTTTGTTTTGAAACCATAGTTTTTTCACTTTTATTTTCTCTTTTTTTATTTTAATTTTTTCTCATTTTTTATTTTAATTTTTTTATTAAGGTATTTATCTTTGTGCCTCTTATTGAAACATTTTGTTCTTTTGTTTTGTTTTGACCTAATCTCTCTCAACTGTAATTACTTTTGAATCTTCAACAACAAGAATTCTATACTTATTTTGGCCCTTCTTTTATCGTGTCAATCACCAATTGGAAATTCGAACTTATTTTGAAAACACAAATGGCACATGTATAAAGGGTTGAAATTCTTTAAATTCTTAATTTTATTAGAAATTGAAATTTGTTTTGCATTTGATAATTTTAATAAATGTTAGAGGCAAATTCTCCATCGAATAGATTTCACTGTTGAAAATAGTTCTAAAAGAAGCTGAACACTTTGGGCCTTTTATTTCATGTTTGATTAGTATTAAAACACATTGGTGATAGTATTATGGAGTATTAAAGTAGATAGAATATATTTCTTCAAAAATACAGATAAAATAATTAAAAATTTATTTATTTTTAAACTATTAATTAAGGATATTATATACAACTCAAAAATTAATTATAAAACAAAAAAAGATCGACTTTATTTTAGGACAGATAAAACAAGAAAATGAAACTATTATTTTAAAATGGAAAAAGTAATAATATTATAGGAAAAAATTAGACTAGTGGAATTAATAAATTACAAATATAAAATATTATAGGGAAAAGAATATGATTTTCCTTTCAAAGGTTGTGTAGGTTCCATTGAGCAATGCAAAATTGGATATAAATAATTAAATATAGTATCACTAAAATTAATGACAATAATGTCACCAATTAATAGACATTAAATGAGAATGAGAGTTTGTGTCGGGATCAAATGTTTAACTAAGGAAATGAAAGAATAATAAGAAACCATATGTATTTATTTATATGTCATTAACTTTGTAGTATGTCATGTCATTCTCGGGTATATTGATAATGAAAATATATATAATAAATATATATCTCGGGTATATAGATAATATACTATAGAAGTGGATTAGAAAAAAATGATAGATTTGAAATAAAAAAAATTGAAAAAGGTGTATTTGTGAAAAACGAACAAAATAAGGCATATTCATGAATATTTTCCCTTTAATGGCATTTATGTAAAAATCATAATTAAAATCACTTAATTTCTTTATTATTGTATTTTCAAATATTAAATTTCAAATATGTATAATTGTATTTTCAATCAAAATCACATAATCTCTTAATTATTTTTTAATATTGTGTCAAAATTCAAATATGTATAATTTTTTATTGGAGACTTTTTAATGTATTTTTTCAAATATTATTTTAGTAGTATATTTTTTTAATATAATTTTGATTAGTATTTATCATAGACATAGTATAATAAATTTATGTATATTATTTTAAATTTAGTTATTTTAAATAAATTTATTTTTTTGAATATAAATTAATTTAATTTATGGATCCATATAGGTTAAAAGTCTAATAAAAAATAAGCCCATATTGACCCAAAACCAATTGAACCGAACTGAACCGATCAAAATTAATTTTGTTTATTCGGTTTTTGGTTCTAAAAGTTTGGTTTTCGATTCGATTCTTTTAATTTTAGGAAGCTCGATTTTTGGTCTATTCGATTCGATCCAAAATCGAACCGAACCGACCATTTGCCTAGTCACTACATTAGCTTCCCTATAATGGCCGGCTAAATCTAGGAACTTCTTATTTAGCCAGAAATCACATTTGCTAAACTTGACATACAATTGTGTTTCCTTCAATATCTGTAGAACAAACCTCAAATACTTGTCATGCTCTTCCGGTATCTTAAAATACACCGAAATGTCATCAATAAAGACCACCATAAATGGATCCAAATAAGAGTAGAAGATCCTGTTTATCAGATCCATAAAAGCGGTTGATGCATTTATAAACCTAAATAACATAACCAAGAACTCATAATGGCCACATCTAAAGTGAAAAGCAATATTGGGTACATTATTTCTTTTACTGGCTTTTGGTAATAACCTGATCTTATATCAATTTTTAAAAATACTTTCACTCTCCTCAGCTGATCAAACAAGTCTTCAATGAAAGGAAGGAGTATTTGTTCCTTATGATCACTTTCGTAAGCTATCTATAGTCAATACACAGCCTGAATGTCCCGTCTTACTTCTTTACAAATAGCACTGGTATTTCCCAAGGAGAAACGCTGGATCCGGTAAACCTCTTATCAAGCAATTCTTGTAACTTAATCTCTAATTCTTTTAACTCTGCATGTACTACTATATAAGGAGCAATGGAGATGGGAGCAGTGCCTGAAGTAATATCAATAGAGAATTTCACTTCCCTGTCAGATGGCAAACCTGGTAACTCATCAAGGAATACATCAAGGAACTCTCTGACAGTAGGTACTTCTGACACCTCCAAACTTTCTCTTTCTACCTCCACTGCAAAACTTAAGTAAGCAATGCACCATTTTCTAATCAATCTATTTATAACTGTAGCAGAAATCACATTAGATAAAAAGTTGATTCTCATATCTATAACAATGATTTCCTGAGCTCCATCAAGTTTCACAGTATCTCTCTTTCTTTTACAGTCTATCATCACTTAGTGAGCGCATAACCAATCCATCACATTAGGGATAACATCCTCTAACTATATAGCTTCTAACTTAATAGCAGCCTACACATGACACTCAAGTCAAGGTAACTCTGTGTCCTTACAATCTATCTGAACCCAGTAAGTAGTCTCCTTTTGAATCTCTGACACACTTTTTATTTTATCTTTTAGTGGACTGACTCTCATCCAAATAGGCACTTAGGCACTCAAACTTACGATCAATTTCAGTCAATGATTTATTACCCTGCTTCAGTCTCCAAAAGGCATCAAGCAACGCTATTTATATTCTGACCTAACTGCAGTCTCTGCTGTATACAATCAATCATCAAATTAAGGAAATCAAATTGTGAGGGTGGAGGCAGAACCACTAGTGAAAAAGCCTACTACTATAGGCCTCATACTGTACAGTACCAATGGATGCCTCACAATCACCAGCCCCCACCAGACGATCTCAATCAGATGATAACTTTTCATTTTAAAACTAAAGGAAGCAAGTACACATTAGACTCCTAACACTTATCCACTTACAATTGGCATGTATATACAGATAAACCAATCACTAATCCCACTCCAATCTTAGAACCGCTTAAACCTTTGCTTTAATACCACAAAATGTAACACTCTTACTGAAACAATCTTTCAAATATGGAATTAAGAGGTAAGCTAAATTTTTTTTTTGTATATCGTAAACTTAACCAAATAATTCATTGGTCAACAATACTTATCCATTATTCAAATTTACTACTAATTTGTTGCTGACTTATATCTATCTAAAAAAATACTATTTATTTTACCAAAAATTCGACAGTATAATTACTACATAATTACTAGCCTTCTGAAAAACATACAAGTCATAGCCTTTTAGAGGCACAACAATTTATAGCAAACATATATACACATTCATTCACATATCAAACACATCCATCCAATCCACTTTCCCGACAAATCATATATTTACAATTGATGGAATATGACATGGCATTTATATGATGATCATGCAGCTGAAAAACAATAAAATTCGATCATACATGCCAAACAATTCCATAACAAGAATCGAAACATGTAATTTTAGGGTTTTAAAACTTACAACTTTAGATACACTTCAAGATTTGATTTGATGATGACCAGCAACCAAGCAGGATATGTCAGCCTTATATCTTCACCACTAATGCCAAAGGAATAGTCTTTACGCCACTCCTCTCTATGTTCACACACACAATTGCAATGACAGTTTAAAATCGAGATTGCTAGCTCTCTGTTTAAGTATTGTGTAATGGCAAAGGATTGAAGCTACAAGATTTGATCTTGCTCTTCTTTTTGGTGCTATTACTGCCCAAGAACACAAGAGAATGAGGAAGAATCCTTTCTCCTTGTGAATTCGGCCAAGAGAAGTTTTGAGAGAGAGAGAACAAGTTTCACGCCACCACCACTACTAGGGTTTTTAATTTTCTCATTCAATATATATATGTCATTTAATTTTAAGTGATAATTCTGAAATCCACTACCTCAAGATAGTTAATTTAGCCTTAATCACTTCCTAAAATCAAGTGACATATATTAATTCAAACTCCTTTGAATTTAAAATTCAAATTAATTTGAAATAAAATATAAGATATTTTAATCTAATAAATCACTTAATTAAAGAATTATACATGTGTCGAAATTCCCTTGAATTTTATCTTGGAATTTCGGTCACACCATCCCATATTCAAGTGATTTAATTTGATTAAAATTCCTTTAGGCTTTAATATTCAATTAATTAAATTAATACGAGATAATTAACTAATTGAAATTAAACCTTGTGGGCTGAATTTTTCTCTCTCCAATAGCAATTTTAATACCCATTACACACATTAATTTGACTTTAATTAAAAGCCCAAATTAATGCCCAATACTTTATTTAAATATTTTAAGCCCAATGCTTTGTGTGAGATCCTATAGGTCCATTTAATGTTGGCAATGATTTAATGAATTAATTTAAAGGCTATATATATTCTCTAGCAAGATATTATAGCATTCCAAATTAAATGAAAATGCATATGGCATTTAGTGACCTAATGCAATTTTACATAGTCTCTTACCCATAAATATCAGAATTAATATAAGGCATGGAACTAGTCATCCTTATATATATTAATTATTTTCTTGACATTCCAATGACACTAAACTCTCAGATAAATAATGATTACTCAATATTTCATCTCGGTATGGCCATACACTTCTCAGTTCACTGATCAAGTGGTCGATGATATTTTCTCTCTTATTGAGAGGGGTAATCCCTTCACTTTTCTCATGCTCTCTAACATGAATCAATGCATACCCAAGCATACCCATACTTGTCACTCTGTTACGAGCACGTTAGGTGTATGTCAAAGTACACATTAATTCATAAAGAGCTTCATAGAGATTTTAGGTCTAAGAACTCTGATACAAAACTTGCATATGAGAAACACTTATGACTTGTATCATGTAGTGTTCTCATGAACGGATTGAATCCAGATACCATGTTCTTTAACATGTATCTATGATCTCTGATTGAAACTCTTGTCCTTATGATCCGTAAGATAGAACTCAACTTATTAGAGAGAGCATACTAGTCTTAATTCATTGTTATTCCCATAACAATGACTGACTAGGGATATTTAGAATGAAGTCTCTATTATTTCAAGGTCTTACAACCATGTACCTCGCACATGATAACTTAAACTGAAACATCATTCTTGGATAATTCTATCAATTGATATGCACAGGAATACAATAGATAAAACAAATGTCTCATTTTATTAACTAAAGTATTTTATTACAATGTATTGGGGCTAGGGCTTACACTAATAATCTCCTAATAGTACTAGTCCCAATTGGGCATAGCCCTAAGACTAAACGCTCTCAAATGAGCTTCATGCAGATTTGGATGCAACTGTTTCGTCAAAGGATATGCCACATTGTCTTCACTTGCTATCTTGCTAACCTTGATGTCCCCACGATCAATGATCTCTCTGATCAGGTGGTACCTCCTGAGTATGTGTTTGGATTTCTGGTGTGACCGGGGCTCCTTGGCCTGTGCGATGGCCCCGTTGTTGTCACAGAAAATTTTTAATGGATCTAGGATGCTTGGGACCACTCCTAATCCAGAAATGAAATTTCTAATCCAAACAACCTCTTTTACAGCCTCACTTGCTATAATATACTCAGATTCAGTAGTTGAGTCGGCAACGGTCTCTTGCTTCCAGCTTCTCCAGCTGACAGCACCACCGTTCAAAATAAAAACAAATCCAGATTGCGATCTTGAGTCCTGAGTGCTGGTCTGAAAAGTAGCATCGGCATAACCTTGTATGACGAGCTCTTCTTGACCACCATACACCAAAAAGTGATCCTTAGTCCTTCGCAGGTACTTTAGAATCCCTTTTATAGCAGACCAATGCTTCTCACCAGGGTCTTGCTGAAACCTGCTAGTTATACTCAGTGCATGAGCAACATCCAACCTAGTACATAACATAGCGTACATGATAGATCCAATAGCAGATGCTTATGGGATTATACTCATGTTGTCCCTTTCCTCTTTGGTTTTAGGGCACTGTTCTTTAATCAAAGGAACTCTCAAAGCTAAAGGTATGTACCCTTTCTTTGAGTCTCCCATACTAAAATGCTTTAGTACTTTTTCTATGTACTTTTCTTGACTCAGTCCCAAAAGCCAATTTGATCTATCTCTATAGATCCGAATATCAAGTATTGTCTCGGCTTCACCTAAGTCTTTCATTGAGAAACATTTCCCCAACCATTGCTTAACCTTTTGCAATGTTGGAATGTCATTCCCAATGAGAAGGATGTCGTCCACATATAGGACCAGAAATACTACTATGCTCCCACTAACCTTCTTGTACACACAAGGCTCATCTTCGTTCTTGATGAAGTCAAATTCTTTGACAGCCTCATCAAAACGAAGATTCCAACTTCGGAATGCTTGCTTTAATCCATAAATGGATTTTTGAAGCTTGTAAACCTTCTTAGGATGTTTGGGATTGATAAAACCCTCAGGCTGTGTCATATACACATCCTCTAGTAAATTTTCATTGAGGAAAGTAGTTTTGACATCCATTTGCCATATCTCATAATCATGATATGCAGCTATGGCAAGTAAGATTCTAATGGACTTGAGCATGACTACAGGCGAAAAGGTTTCATCATAGTCTACACCATGAGTTTGTCGAAAACCTTTTGCTATTAGTCTACCTTTGTAGGTCTTATCAGCTTTGAGTTTAAATAGCCATTTGCATTCAATTACCTTAGCACCTTCTGGTGGATCAACCAAGGTCCAAACCTGGTTATCGTACATTGATTGCATCTCGGATTTCATGGCTTCAAGCCAATTTTCTGAGTCTGGGCTCTCAATAGCTTCTCGATAGGTAGTAGGATCCTCACGATCTACTAACTCAATAGTGTCACTGTCAGTGATTAGAAATTCATATCTCTCAATCACCTGACGTATCCTACCGGACCTTCTAGGTTCTTGTGTAATGGGTTCTTATTCCACAACTGGTTGTGAACTTGATCCCATTTCCAACTCATCCTCTATAGGAGTTTGTGGCGCTTGAATTTCTCTAAGTTCTACTTTACTCCCACTATCTTTCTTGAAAAGGAACTCCTTTTCCAAGAAAATAGCCTTGCGAGCAACAAATACTTTGTTCTCAGCTTGTGAGTAAAATAGTATCCCTTTGTTTCTTTGGGATAACCCACAAACAAGCAGACATTGGATTTGGACTCTAGTTTTTCATATGTTAATTTCTTAACATGTGCTTCACAGCCTTAAATCCTGAGAAATGACATATTGGGTTCTTTTCCAGTCCATACTTCGTATGGTGTCTTCTCAACTACTTTAGTTGGAGTACGATTTAGTAGAAATGCAACAGTTTCTAATGCATAACCCCAAAAAGAGACAAGAAGATTAGCTTGACTCATCATAGATCGAACCAGGTCCAACAGAGTTCGATTTCTCCTTTCGGACACACCATTCCATTATGGCGTTTCAGGAGGAGTGAGCTGTGAAATAATATCACACTCCTTTAGATGACCGTCAAACACTTGGCTTAAGTATTCGCCACCTCGATCTGATCAAATGGCTTTTATACTTCTGCCAAGTTGATTTTCTACTTCGTTCTTAAGTTCTTTGAATTTCTCAAAAGTTTCAGACTTATACTTCATTAGATAGACGTAGCCATATCTACTGAAGTTATCTGTGAAGGTTACGAAGTAGCTAAAACCACCTCTAGCTTGTGTACTTAAAGGTCCACAAATATCACTATGTATTAGTTCCAATAAGTCATTAGTCCTCTCATCTTTCTTGTTAAAAGGACTCTTTGTCATTTTTCCATGCAAACATGGCTCGCATGTGTCATAAGACTCTAAGTCGAATGACCCAAGCACTCCAGTTTTATGGAGTTTTGAAATGCATTTTTCGTTTGCATGCCCTAAACGACAATGCCAGAAGTAAGTAGGGTTCAATTCGTTTGATTTAACCCTCTTTGTATTAATGTTGTATATGGACTCTTTGTTATGTAGATCAAGGATATAAAGGCCATTTTGTAACATGGCATTGCCATATGAAATGCCTTAGCGACGAATATGAGCATTGACATTTTTAATAACAAAATCAAATTCATCCAAATCTAAACAAGAAACTGAAATAATGTTTCTGCTCATAGCAGGCACATAATAACAATTTTTCAAAACTAAACAAAGTCCGAAAGGTAAAGTGAGTTGATAGTTGCCTATCTCCATGGCAGCAACTCGTGCTCCATTCCCCACACGGAGGTCCACTTCATTCTTCCAAGTAACCGTCTATTTCTTAGTCCCTGCACATTTGAACAAATATGAGAACCATAATCGGTATCCAATACCCAAGTGGTAAAAATAGAAAGGTTAATTTCAACAACAAAAATACCAGAACTGGATGCCTTGGCTCCATTCTTCTTTTGTTCTTCCTTGAAGAGAGCACAATTCTTCCTCCAATGCCCTATTTTGGTGCAGTGGAAGTAAGTGCTCTCACTCTCTTTGAGCTTTTACGCCTTGGGCTTGGATTGGGCCTGAGGTGCACTCCCATTTAACTTAAATCGAGCCAGGTCATTCTTGGATTTTGCCTTTCCCTTTCCCCTTCCCTTAGCGGGTCCCTTCTTAATGGCCCCTTAAACCATCAATACGGGATTGGTCTTTCGAATGTTCTCTTCAACATTCTTAAGCATCCCATGAAGCTCAGTGACTGTCTTTTTCATTGCATGAATGTTATAATTCCATCAGTCAATGAACCTAAAATCAAGTCAGTGGTCAATTCCTTTGGCACTTATACCTCAAGCTTCTCAAGAGTATCAATATACTCTTTCATCTTAAGTATATGAGTACTAACAGGAGTACCCGCAGCCATCTTACAAGAAATTAAGGCCTTTGTTGTCACGAATCTCTCGTGACAAGCTTGCTCTTGGAACATCTCCTTGAGGTGCACCATGATTGCATAAGCCTCTTGGTCCATAAATTGCTTTTACAAGTCAGGCACCATAGTGGCCAGCATCAAATAGGTCACATCATTGGAGTCGCTCTTCTTGGTCTCAAAAGTTTCCTTTTGAACCGCAGAGGCATTTCTACCAGGTTCTTCAGGCAAGAGTGCATCCAAAACATATGACTTTTTCTATTGCTTAAGAACTATTCTTAAGTTTCGAGACCAGTCTATGAAATTGATGCCATTTAATGTGTCATTTTCAAGGACCGATCGCAATGAGAAATTGTTGTTTGAAGATGCCATTTTCAATCTACAATAAAATTTAGCAAGATTAAATGAGATCTTATTTATAATCCCACAAACCGAATTAATATCCCTTTAAATAATTTGCGTTAGTGATTTAATGTGGGCCAAGATCCACTTTTCACAATAACTTATTAGTCAAGCTGAGCTTGTACACCTAACAAGTTAAGTTACTTAGGTAGGAAAACTCCAATAATGTCTCGTACATGACTCTTGGATCAAATGGGCTAACATCTTAAGATGTTATAGCACAAACTCATTTATTAGTTTCCTAGGTTCGGGCATCCCTTTCCATGTTAAGTCCAACCTACATTCACAACCCATGCCTCACAAAGATAATTGGGCGCATCTAGGAATCATAGTCTACGTGACCGATGATCGATGTCTTGACATGTTTTGAATTAGGAAGGCAACTTTGCGACTTAATATTTAGGGATTCATTTTATTACGGCTTACATGGCATACGCTTTGTCATCCATTCATAGCATGCATATATATATATATAATTGCATAAAGTAAAGCGTGACAAACATAGGCCCAAAAACCTACAACTAAGATTCTATACTATTACATAAGAATCTTTGAGTTGGGCTTCTCCACTCCGGTGGGCTTCGTCTTGATTTACAAAGTCTTCAAGTAAATTCTATTCTAAGAAATAAATGAAACTTTTACAATAAACATAATGGCTCACAGGCCATATTTAATTACAAAACCCAGGGCCCATGAATGCACCATGCATATCCATTCATCACACCAAACAAGCAAATAAATATACATAACATTTATGGATAAAACAAAGTCCAATTTTAATTAATTTAGCCAAGCCCATTAATGAAAATTGTGTACTTGAACCTTTAAGAGAAGACCCCATGATAGGCCTGGGTCGAAACCCAATGGACTAAATCCTCTTATTGAATAAGTTCTCTTAAAAGTCCAAAACACTAACTATTTAGATTTGTGCCATAAATTAACTCTAGTATAATTTTCAATTTTGTCATTTTTAATTTTATGTCATACAGCCCATAAACTTTAAAAATAAGGAATGCAGCGATAAATGTTCATTTGTAATTGAAGTATAAAAGAACGTACTGTCAAGGGAATGATAACTATATCAATGTGATTAAAAATATAAGATCAATTTAAGTAAAAGTAAAAGCTAAAGTAAAAATAAGGAATGCAGCGATAAATGTTCATTTGTAATTGAAGTATAAAAGAACGTACTGTCAAGTAAATTGAAAATTAAAGAACCAATGTAAAAATATTTCCAAAATGTTGGTAATCAATGAAAAAAGTACTACAAGAATTAAAGGTAATTTCTTATAAGATATAAATAAATGTTTGCATAATATACGTAATTATGCTTTAATTGGGAAATTCTTGGATTAGTAGTCACCACTGAGTATATCTAGTACTCAGCACGTAGTGTTTACTGCGTGCAGGTACTGAAGTATTGTGGGAGCTCGGTACACGGAGAAGCAGAATTCGAAGATGAAGAAAAGTTAGTTGTAATTTTATTGCTAGAATTTGTGGCATGTATATACTTAGTGAAAGTAAAGAACTGAACTGTATTCAAGTTAGTTTTTGTTAAATGATAAATATTATTATATTTATCGATGGATAAGTTTCAGTAAATGATGTGAAATGACTATCATTGATATGTGATTGACTGTGTAAAATATATATTGCTATTTGATATGATTTGTTAAGCCTTTAAGAATTTGTTTGAATTGTTTAAATTTTTAGGAGGCTAGTAAGTTCTAGCCGTTGTGCTGTCGAAATTTCGTAAATTGAATAGCAATATTAAATTGTATCAAAGTTGTTTGGCAGTGATTGAAGTTTGAAAAAAAATTACCATTTACCGCTTTATTTCGTGTCGAAAAATATTGTTTTGATAAGGGTGTTACATTTAGTGGTATCAGAGCAAAGGTTTAAGCGGTTCTAAGATCGGAGTGGGATAAGGTTAAGTGATAGGTTTGTCTGTATATACATGCCAAATATAAGAGATAAGTGTTAGGAATCTGACGTGTACTTGTTCCCCTTGTTTGAAAAGTGAAAAGTTGACATTTGACTGAGAATGTTAGATGTAAAGTGAGTGATTCTGTGCAGTAAAGATGATAGAGAGTGAGAATGAAAGTATTGGTGTTTGAGATCTCATGGAGGTCAGAGTAGTGAAATGAAGTGTTGACTGAAAATGAATGTAAATGTGAGAGTTTAAGTGTATGTGGATGAGAAACAGTGCAAAAAAGGACAAAATAAAGAGTATGCCAGAAAGTTAAAAAGGAATTGTATATTGGGTTCAAATAAATGGTACAGGACACAGAGATACCTTGACTGGATTGTCATGATTTAAAAATGTCATTAAGCAAATTGATAAAAAGTTAAGGTTATTTAAGATGCTCTATATACCTGTCAGTGATTCCTTTACAGGCATGGGGATTTGATTGCACATTACATAGTATTGGGATGGGCTATAACATTTGCATTATATGAGAATATGTGACAGTATTCTACTGCATATATGAAATCATACATTCATTACATAGCATTTCACATTGTTTGATAGTAACTAATCTGCATCATATTGTGTGTATAGGCCCCACTTGATAGGATGAAACTGACAAGGGATATGATAAGCATAGGGCCGATATGAGAATGAGATGAGAAATAGTGTACTTAAGATTATTTTTTGTATTTGATGTAGCCCTTATAAGTTATTGGCCATTGCAGTTAGATTTGCTAACGCAGCGACCACCTTTGTGAATTGATAAGAAAGAGTTTTTCACCTTTACTTAGATCCATTTTAGTGGATTTGAGTAATCACCATCTGGTATGTTCTAAGATACAAAAAGAATATGATAAGTATTTGAGAATTGTTCTGCAAGTATTGAAAGAAAAGCAACTATCTGCTCAGTTTAGTGAATGTAACCTTTGGTTAAATGTGAAATTCCTGGATTTAGCCGGGTACTACACAAAGGTTAAAAAAGTGGCTGAAACCCTCAACAAAGAAATCCATATTTGATAAGGTGAATGTACTTAAATGAATATGTATGACTGAATAAGAAGTAAGAATGATTAATGATAATTTTTCGGTTCTTCGAGCCGTGCATGTCAATTTAAGTTTGGTTCCAGATAGGTTATTCTTAGTTGCATTATAAGTGAAACTGATATTGTGCATCAGATGAGAATAATGGTTCAGAAAGAGAATGTTTGATCGATAGTCATTATGAATAAATTAAAAGATTCTTACTGAATCCCACTGAGACAGTAATACTTTGCATCCTAAAAATCATAAGATGTACCAGGATTACAAGTTTAGTATTGAAAGTCAGGCTAAAAAGTGTAATGTGACTGATATGGAAGTGAATGTTTGATGTGTCAGCAAATGAAAGCTTACCATTAGATTCCTTCGGGAATTTGCCTTGACTTATAATGATATTGGACTAGGAATGGGACAGTATGATCATAGATTTTGTTATTGGATTGTTTGTGCTTTAAAGAGAAAAGATATTATATAAGAGATTAGCGATAATCTCAACATTAATATGGTGATCCATCCTTGTACTGATGATTAATCAGAGTAGACAATTCATATATTAAAAGAATGGTTGTGATGAAATGTATGTGAATGTGGAATGATTGTGAAAAGTACTTGCTCTTAGTAGAGTCTGTATGTGACAAGAATATCAAGATCAATAGGAATCTAACTCTTATTGAGGTATTGTTAGAAAGGAAATTACGAGTCTCTTATGTTGGACTTAATTAAGTGGAAAGAAATAAGTAAGGTTTAATTAATTTGATTTGAAAAATGAAAGAAATCTGTACACAAGGTTATATGACCTGTGAAAAGAGAGTGATAAAGATTTTTGATATTGAGATTGGTTAGTTTAAAAATAAGTTGGTTTCATTAGCAAAGATGCTTCGGAACCATTGAATGAAAAAAAGTTTCGATAAGATAAATATATAGTATCCTCTACTCTTCGATATAAGTGAATTTCGAGGACAAAATTTCTTTTAGTAAGGGAGAATAATAATAGCCTCAACACCGGGTTAGCCGTGAACAGTATTTTTCGGGCAGAAAAGTATATCCGAAAGTCAAAAATATTTTATTGGACCGTTGAAAAGTATTGGTCATGGTGAGTCTGGGGTTGAAATTTGAAGTGAAACCGAGGTCAAATGAGCCTCGAAAAGTCAAAAATATGAAAAATATAGCGAGTCAATTTTCCTAGTAGAGAAGATAACTTAATTTTATGTAATTTTTAAAAATAGTAAATGAACTCCG
Organism: Excoecaria agallocha; assembly: GCA_037975025.1. Taxonomy (NCBI): domain Eukaryota; kingdom Viridiplantae; phylum Streptophyta; class Magnoliopsida; order Malpighiales; family Euphorbiaceae; genus Excoecaria; species Excoecaria agallocha. Next base: position 70,227,467 of record CM075807.1, on the reverse strand, counting down.
AATATTGTCAAATTTTGCAGGTCTACCTTAAATTTTATATATAATATTTTGTTGATAAGAATTGAATTTTTAGGTGACATTGGCAGTTATCGAATCGGACTGATAAATTTAAAACAGACTGATAATAGACTCCGATTGAGCCAAAAATTTATATCCTACCTATTTTTGATGTGATAAAAATTATGAAATCGATTTTAAAATGAATAGGAGCTTTGAAAGTGAGAGAAAAAGTTTCGAGGGCTAAAATGATAAAATTATGGATAAATATATAAATATATAGGAAAATAAATAAATTAATTAAAAAAAAGAAAAGTCGGTTGGTTTTGACCAAAACATAATGGCCACAAACTTAGTAAAAGCAAAGTAAAGAAAGAAAGAAAAATAAAAGCAGTGTAGTGGACAACAACGACCCAAGAAAGAAAGAAAAAAAAACAAAAGCAGTGCAGTGGACAACGACGACCCAAGAAAGAAAGAAAAGAAAAAGAAAAGGAAGGAGAGACCAGCAACCGCCGGCCGGACCTTTCGCTGGCCCCCATCGAGACGGCAATGAGCGGTATGTCATCTTCCTCTCATCGACATCCGATCTCGTAGTGGTGCTCCGATCGTCCGGTTTCTCTCTTCTTTCTTTTCAATCGATTTTTCTAATTTTTTGGCTATGGTGATTCTATTACCACCGACCGACTCCCAATAGTGAGCCGAGTCTTCCGGTATACTCCATCTCCCCTCAAACGCCGGCGATTATAGATCGAAAATGGGTTTGGCGGGTTACTTAAGTGCAGATTTTGGCCAAACATGACAATATTTGAGCGCGTAACCACCGAAAAAGGAATCAAAGGATCCCGATCTACAAGATGGCAGTGTCGGATTATCACCAGTGAGATTTCGGCGACGCTCCGGTGATCGGACTGGTGAGCAACTTATTAAGCAAATCGAAGCGAATTCGACCGTTAAGGTATGTGACTACGAAATCTTTTAATTTTTTCTTAATTTATTGAATTTTTCTTTAAATTTATTAAGAAAAAATATTGAATTATTGATTAAAATTGAAATTAATGTTATGATTTTTCAATTAAATTTAATTAAGCCTAATATAGTGTATAAATTGAGTTAAGGAAATTTATTAAGAAATTTTCTTTATGAATTAAAAATTTTCTTTTTAAAGAAATGAATTATTGTGTTGTAAATTAATGAAATTAAGTCCTAATTTGATAGAAGATGAAATTATATATATATATATATATATATATATATATATCCATAAATTGTTATGGAATTTATAGAAATTTATATGACTATTTTGAAATATTTATTGAATAATGTAATTGATAAAATATAGAATTTTTGTTGATTATGTTATATAATGATAATAAGCATAAAATAAATTGCTTATAAATTTTTAATGAAATTTATGAAAATTTAGAGAATTGTTAAGTGTATGTATATACCGTATATGATGAATTATGTTAAAAAATTCATAAAATAAACAAAGATGACAATCATTGAAGAGCAATGTTCACATAAATTTTTATGAAATTTATATGATGTATGAATTAATTTAGAAAATAAATATGAAATATGCTTAATTGAAATATTGAATTATTGAGAAATAATCCAATAAATAATTAAAAGTTGGTAATTTAATGTAATTTAAATTACACTTCGTATAAGAAAAATGAGGAGATTAGATGATAAATTTTCAGAAATTAAAAGTACAATGAATAAATTAACCGCATTGAATTATTACCATATGTAAAAAGTACTGAGAAAATATTTGACTAAGTAACGAATTGAAAAGATTTTACAAAGATAATATATAATAATCATAATTGTATAAAAGTACTGAAAAAAAATTGAATGACAAAATGTACTGATCTGAAAAAGTAATTATTTTCAGTGAAAAATGCTTATGGTGAATTATTGTAGAATAATTCAAAACAAAAATGATTGAAAAGGAAAAGAAAAATTTATAATAGAGTGACTGAAAGTAAAAGATCTAAACAATCAAAATTCTAAAAAGATTGATTGATAACTTGTATCGATTTAAAGAAAAGAATTTGCAACTATCTGAAACTGAAAAGTATTTTGAAAATAATTGGATTATTTTTACCCTTAGCAATAGTCAGGTAATAATATTATTATTCAGGATATAATTGGCTAGCCATTATGACACCTTATACCGCGGTGCAAGTCATGGCGACTTGCTTTGCTATAGGTGCGATTTCTGATCTTCATAGTATATGTCATACGTACTGTCATATATTTTATAAGGAATAATCATGTGGGGTTATTTCTCATTCTGTTGTGATCCTGTGGGGTCCATGTCCACATATCCTTTTGAGAGTCCTATCATATTGCACTAGAGACCCATTGAAATGAACAAATCTGAATTGTAAAAGTAAATAAAATATAAATGTTATAAATGAAAAATGACTTGACTGAAAAGAATGAAAACTTTGGGATAAAATTGAAATTATTCCCAAATGTTATAAAAAGAAAGAGAGCAAAAATGAAAAGAAAGTGTTTTATAAAAATGAAATGATAAGTAATGTTATATGGCTCATAAAAAAATAAATCTCTGTAAAGAAAATAAATTAAAATGGAAAGTTATATGAAAAGACCCATGAGAAATAATTGGTATGTTGTGTACCAACTATTATTTTGAAAAAAAAAAAGTTAAGTTAATTAAATGTAAAAAAAAGATTAAGTAGTGAAAATTTAGAAGTAAAAGTTATATACAAAGTAAAATGACCATAAGAAAAGTCATTGTTCGGTTAATAATGAGAAAGGTAATAATTTTTAAATAAGTGCGTAAAAAGACCTATATATGGAAAGAAAAGAAAATAAATATCGGTATGCAAAGTATTTCAAATAATTGTATCACTTTGCATTAAAAGTTAAAAGTCTTGGTAATTGCAATGCGTTAATTAATCAAAAAGTCAAAGTGAAATAATAGAATAAATAGTGAAAACTAAAGACACAAGTACCAATGTAACTTGTTAAAGGGAATGATAACTATATCGATGTGATTAAAAATATAAGATAAATTTAAGTAAAAGTAAAAGTTAAAGTAAAAATAAGGAATGCAGCGATAAATGTTTATTTGTAATTAAGGTATAAAAGAACGTACTGTCAAGTAAATTGAAAAGTAAAGAACCAATGTAAAAAGATTTCCAAAGTATTGGTAATCAATGAAAATAGTATTACAAGAATTAAAGGCAATTTCTGATAAGATATAAATAAATGTTTGCATAATATACATAATTATGCTTTAATTGGAAAATTCTTGGATTAATAGTCACCATTGAGTATATCTAGTGCTCAGCAATTAGTGTTTACTGCGTGCAGGTACTGAAGTATTGTGGGAGCTCGGTATACGAAGAAGCAAAATTCGAAGATGAAGAAAAGTTAGTTATAATTTTATTGCTAGTATTTGTGGCATGTATATACTTAGATAGTGAAAGTAAAGAACTGAATTGTATTCAAGTTAGTTTTTGTTAAATGATAAATATTATTATGTCTGTCGATGGATAAGTGTCAATAAATGATGTGAAATGACTCTCACTGATATGTGATTGATTTTGTAAAATGTATATTACTATCTGATATGATTTATTGTGCCTCTGAGAGGCTGTGTGGATTGTTTGAATTTTTCAGGAGGCTAGTAAGTTCTAGCCGTTGTCCTATCGAAATTTCGTAAATTGAATAGTAATATTAAATTATATCAAAATTGTTTGGCAGTGATTGAAGTTTGAAAAAAAAATTTATCATTTACTGCTTTATTTCGTATCGAAAAATACTATTCTGAGAAGGGCGTTACAGAGAGAATGACAGAGATTGAGAGAGAGGGATAAACACACATCGAGAGCAAGGGAGGAAGACAATAAGGTTGAAGGAGGGAGAGGTGGTGGTGGTGGTGAATCGCGATAGGGGTGACCTCGCCGTCAAGATGGTGAGGAGGGAAGTTAGAGTGGCTGAGAGAAAAATCTCTCCTCTAGGGCTTGACTGAATGAGGGAGCACGATTATTGGGTATTTTTGTTTATGTTAAATTATTTTATTAATATTAAATATAAAATATTTAATAAAAGTATATTGATGGAATTACTGGTGCTAGAAACCCGTAGCGATAACTGTAACTCCGTTGCCTTAAATTTTTCTCACTATTTTCGTCACTAAAGTCAGTGCCAAAAAATTCATGAATTTATTTACCCATGGAATAAAAAATAATCGCAATTTTTGTCGGTAAATCTTCAAAAAAAATGTTGCTTGTATTACTGATAGAAATTTCGCCATATAACCTAAATGATAAATTTAATTACCGTCATACATAATCGTCGCTAGAAAATGGCGCCAATATTTTCCGTCAACTATATTGACAAATTATTAATTCTATCGGTGAAAATGTCGCCATTTATCAATTCCTTTTTTTTTACCTATGCACATGTAATTTTGTCGATAACCTGTCGGTAATATCTTAATTTTACCTACAAAATTTAATCAGTCGGTAAAAACCATCACTAAAATCAATTTTTGTGTGTGTATATATGTGTGTGTACATATATAAAGAAAATAAATACGCTAATTTTTTATTTATTCATAAATGAACGTATTTTTAAAATTTTTTACAATAAATAAATGTTTCAATTTTTTAAAAAAATAGGACATAGATAACAAAATATTATTTTTTGCAAGTAAGCGCATTCTAATTCTCTATTTGAGACGGATAACAAAATATTATTTTTTACAAGTAAGTGCATTTTAGTTGTCTGTTTGAGACTTGATAATATTCTTAATTTTACTTGGTAGAAGAAAACACCCCAAGGAAATAAATCCAAAGGGACATATTTTCCAGCCTTGGACACACCACTCAAGGTATTTGCCTAAACAGGTATTCTTCTCCATCACAAATTACACCTTGATTTATGTATGAAATTATATAAATTGTTAAGAAATATATAGAGAGAGCAATAGTGCGAGATATTGTGGAAAACTAGAGAAAAAATATATTAGAGTAAAAAAGGGGCAAGATTATAGAATTAAAATTCAAGAATTGAAGAAAGAGGGAAGCGTTGTTGAACTTCGTACAAAATATTGAGAAAAACTTGAGCATTCTCGAACGAAAAATTGAGCATTTTGTTGGGCTGAGTATTTGCTTGAAGGAGTCTCAAATTGCTAAAATGAAGTGAAGGGCTATATACCAATGATAATATTCAAGTTATATTTAAGAACATTTTATTTTGCTTGTTTCCAATTGCATCTTCATCTCAGATTTTTAAAATTCAATTCATGTAGTTAGTTTGAATTCTTAATTCAATTTTCTGTTTTGAGAATAATTTATTGTGAAATAATATAATTATGATTAATTGATAATCATAATTGTGCTATAATTAATGATATAATTGTAATTAATTAAGATGCGGAAACATAATATAATAGGATTTTGATAAATAATATACTTGCTATATTTTATGGTTCAATTGTATGTTTGAAGTTTTATGAATTATATGACATGCATAACATGTAATGTACTCCATGTAGTTTTATATGTAATTGAAGCTAGTGATTAGTACGGATCAATTGATCAGTTGATGAGTAAAAAAAATTAACTAATCTATTAATATTAATTTTAGGGATGTACAGAACCGAACCAAAATCGAAAATCAAATCGAATAAATTTTGACCTATTTAATTCGATTATTTCAGTTAATTCAGTTCTGGATCGTAATAAAAAAAATTAGTTTAACGGTTCGATCTGATTCTTAAAATTAAAAAATCAAAAGAACCGAACCGATTTAAGTTTTCATATATATATATATATATATATATATATATATATATATATATATATATATATATATATATATATATATATATATATATATATATATATTCTTATGTTTAATTGGAAACCCTAGCAGCCCTTCCATTTCTTCTTTTCCTTACGATTCATGATCAAAATCCCTAGCCCTGCACATGCAGCTATCACCTCTTCCTTTTTCTTCTGCAATTCTTCACTTCTTTGATTTTTCGATTCTTCCTGCCATGGTAAGTATCTATGGCCTTTGTTTTGGCTGTTGTGTTTTATTTGTTTTGTTTCTGTAATGGTGTCTGGAAGTTCTCGTCTTCATTTTTTCTATTGATTTTGTTCATTCCGTCTGCTTATTACTTATTGCATACTTCAACTAATGAGATTAAAAAAAAAAAAATACTTCGAATAACAAAGAATGAAGATACCAGTTACCCTTTTTTTTTCTTTTTTTTTGGCTTACTTGACACTGCAACTGCATAAATGATAGTAGCATTTTACACACAGTGTGCTTCCGAGATTTTGGGGTTTACTTTTTACCTAATTGTTTGTTATTGGTTAGCTCATTAATTATGATTCGGAGATTAACAAAAATTAAATTAATAGAGAAAAGAGAGATTAACCACTGTGACGGTGGGTTAACATGAAAAAGCCATCTGTCTGTGTTTGTAGAAAGCCATTTCATACTATTACTTAGTTATGTCTCATCCCTTGTTAGGTAGGCAATTATAATGATGTCATATTTGGTTTAGACATTTGACTAACTAAACAGCAAATTCCATTAACATTTTATTAGTGTAAGTCTGTTTTTAGCCTAACTAATAAGGGATTAAAACCCAAAGTCAATGGGAAATGGTAGGCTTGATGTTTAGTAGGTGAATTCATGACATATTCATTTTGCTGTTTAGCCCTGTTTGAAGCATGTAACCGTGCTTCTGAACTTATTTAAGCATTCAACTAGGTTCAATGGTACACTTTCTCAGCTGGATTGAACACTTTCTCAGATGGTGCTTCAGCTAAGAAAGTGTACCATTGAGCCTAGTTGAATGGTTTTAGGTGTCTTTCGATTTTCATTGGGTTATTTTATTTTTATTTTTTATTACCCTTTCTTAGAAATGGTAGGACTCTCAGTGGGAGAAAAGCATTTCATACATGGTGGCATTAATCAAAATCTCCGGTCAGATGGTCGGAAAAGAGATAGCTATCGACCCATTTCCATTGAAACTGGAGTCATCCCTCAGGCAGCTAATTCTTTTTCTTTATGCATTTCTTTTAAAATTGACATGGTGGTGTGATATTAATTTTCTGTTTATAATTAGGCAAATGGCTCGGCACGTGTTAGGATAGGTGGAACAGAGGTCATTGCCAGTGTGAAGGTATTTTGTCTTCAAAACAAACTTCTATTTCTGTGTGATTTTTAAACGATAAAGCATGATATGATTTACTTCATATAGTGTTCAAGTACATTTCAATTTGTTTAAGTGCAGGCGGAACTGGGAAAGCCAAGTGCATTACTGCCTGACAAGGGAAAGGTGGCTATATTTGTTGATTGCAGTCCAGTAGCAGAACCAACATTTGAGGTTGAATACTTGATCTCCTCTGTAACATCGCTACATTCTAAAAAGAGGGCTTCATGAAGTTGCCTATTCTTGTAAATCATCAATGAACTTCCCTTTAGAACTACTCTTGTTAAAAGAAACTGTGTAACCAGATAGAAAGTATAATGACAAGTCATTGTTAAGTTTCTCTGTGCTCTTAATTTTGCGTATGAAGTAATTCTCTTAACATTCTTCTCAAGTAGCATTATTGAAAAATTTCTCATTATTATATTTTGACATTTCCAAATGCTATTTTCTTTTCTTGAGATAATCCTGCAACTACATATTGCTTAGGCCAGAGGAGGTGAAGAGCTGTCAGCAGAACTTGCAGTTGCTCTTCAGCGTTGTCTTTTGGGTGGTAAAAGTGGAGCAGGTTTGTATTATTATTATTATTATCAGAACTAATAACCATTAATCATTTGCTTTGCCTCGTATCTTTCTCTTAGTGTCATGAGGTTCTTGCATCTCATCTTAATATTGAAGTGGCTGAAATTTTGTCAGGGGCTGGAATTGATCTATCATCTCTGGTAGTTGCAGAAGGAAAAATTTGTTGGGATCTTTATATTGATGGCCTCGTAATCAGTTCAGATGGAAATCTTCTGGATGCTTTAGGTGCTGCAATTAAGGTATATCTCTAATTATCTGCTAGATTTAAGAAACAATAAATGTTATTTGTCAAGGCCTGTTTTGATTATTAATAATAATGTATTTGGTTGAATTAATCATGTCATACTGGTACCATAAAAACTTTCTGCGTTTAAAACTTTTGATCAAAATAGTGAGACGAATCGAACATTGGGAAAATAAGTGATACGAAAATTATGTTTCACCTTGGGTGTTGTACTTTAAAAAATAACTCAAGTTATGAGATTTTCCCTTGACATGTTTATCAGAAAGCACAATTCCCCTAAAATTGGAAGATATATTTGAGTTGGGTGAATCTGTGAGCAAAGTATATTGATGTGGAAGATAGGAATGATTTTGGAAGCTGATGGATAAATTTGGGTGCTTCTTTTGGACTTTTGATAATTCTTGACAAATGAATTGCTATCAGACAGGTCCTGTCTAAAAAGTAACCAAGTTTCTAATAACTTTTTAAGACTTTGATAGATCTCTGTGGCAAACACTTGATATGCTATGATGACTCTTTAAGATTATGTTATTTTGATAAGGGTTATTTAGCTGGCTTAAACTAATTCGATTAATGCCTATTTTAAATTTCAAAGGCTGCCTTGAGCAATACTGGCATCCCAAAGGTCCATGTAGCAGCTGGTGCTTCAGGTGATGAGCAACCCGAGGTTGACATTAGCGATGAAGAATTTCTACAATTTGACACATCGAGTGTTCCGGTTATAGTTACCTTAACGAAGGTGATTTAGATAGTTTCCTCTTATGCTTCCAGGATCTGCACAGTGAATAAGCCACTGACTTCTGGTATATCATGTAGGTGGGGAGGCACTACATTGTAGATGCTACTTCAGAAGAGGAATCCCAGATGAGCTCCGCCGTTTCTATTTCTGTCAATAGGAGAGGGCACATTTGTGGATTGACTAAACGGGGTGGTGCAGGTATCGATCCAAGTGTTATATCCGACATGATATCTGTTGCACAACATGTAAGTGAGCAGCTGATGAATAAATTGGACTCTGAAATATCTGCTGCTGAGGCTGATGAAGATGAATTGTGATATGAAATGGCTTTCCGCATTCTAATTTCTTTGTTATTTATTTCTGTCATCTAATTTTTGTTTCATTCGATTCTATAAACACCATAGTGGGAATTTATAGATTTAATCTACCATTTGTATTTGGCATTTACATATGGAATATTGATTCAGTTATCTGAAGATCACCACTTGACTGTTATGGGATACAATCGTTTCTTCTTTTCTTTAAGGCATTTACATATACAATCCATGTTAAATGGATTGAGCACTTAACTCTCATTATTGGGAAATAATGGCCCAGATGTCCTGTAAAAATTCTATGTACTGTAAAAAGAATTTCTTGCTTCTCGCTCCAGAATAATAAATACTCAGGCAGTGACCCGGACAACTGCTTGGATATGACGCCAAAATCTTGACTTCTAGTCCAGCCGAACTGGTTCATTTCATTTTTCATTCACAACTGTAATGTTGTCATATGGTATTCATCTTGCTCATCTGTAGAAATGATCCTTGCAATTTGTAATAGCTAATTTGGAGATAGGAAATTATCCTGACCTGCCAATCCAACCTGTATAACCATACTCAAATCTGTTCTAACTTGGTAAATAATTCAAATATGATCGACTCATGACAAAGAGAAATTTGGGACCGATTGGGATCAACAAGTTGTGGTGGAGGAAGTTTCTGGGAAGAGGAGAAAGCATCTAGAACGTAATGGTGACACAAATAACAACAGTAAAGTTCAAAAGCTTGACAATGATCAGACGGCATTGTTATGCTTGATCATTGGGAGACTCCAGACGGCAATAGAGAAAGGTTTCAATAGTTTTTTGTTTTTTTGGCTTCAACAGTTGTAGGGCTTTTAAATTCTGGTTTTGTGCCATTAGGGAGAAATGGTGATTATTTGGTGCTCATAATTGTTATTAGGTTGCAGCTTATTGGTGTTTTGCTTGGGTAGCTATTGATATATAGTAGTGCAGCAACAACGGGCATTCTTCCTGCATAACTAAGATTAACAGAGTGGAATTTTGTGACACTGCAAGTACTATAGGCGAAGTGAATTTGTCGTCTTAAAACCGGGTGTTCATAATATTTGAAGCAACTATGTTTCACCCTTTTGAATGTAGAGCAAAGACTTTGCAAGAATGTACTTGTTACTTGACATCACAGGGTGAAATTGATTCTTCTCATTCTTTTAGCCTGCGTTCTATGTTCATTTTGATAGCTTATCCAAACAGAGCTTTGGTTATTTTTTGTCTCGTTTTTCTGGTCAGCTATGGCTTTGGAAAGGAAGCAAAAAGCAGGCTTATATCCAAATCCTATTATTTTATGGCTGCTACGAGTGGCAAACGCTAGTAACAGAAAGCAGAACATTCTTAATATATAATATGGTGTTTTAGGGTACAGTTGTAAAACTGTAATTTTGTTACTTTCATTCAAATACTATTATTTCATGTAAAATTTCACAAATTTGTTCTTTTGATGACTTGCTGTTGAATTAATGGGTAAGCAAAATTATGGTATTTTAATTAACAATGGGAAAAAACGAATACAATTCTCGATAGTTATACTTACACAGATGAATATAATTCTTGATAGTTACTTCAAGAAAAAAGTGTGCAAATTATTCCTCACTTAGATTTTTGGTTCTCACTAAAAATAAGAATGCTAAAGAGGAATCAATATAAGAAGGCTGGATTTTAAAATGTTTTTTAAATCGGGTTGACTTGGAAGGTCGGACCGGTTAACTCGTGAACCAGTAAAGAAATTGATTTGATCCAACTTAAAACTCGGAATAGATAAAAACTCATTTTGAACCGGAAAAATCGGGTTGGACCGGGAATCGTGAACCGGATTTGACTAAGGTTCAACTCAAAAACTGTGCGTTTTGCGTTTTTTCAATTAAAAGAAAAAAACCCCCTAATTAAGTCCCTAATTCTGTTCCATTCTTCATCGTGAAACCAAACGAGAGCAGCAACCTTCATCTCCTTGTACGTCAACAACCAGCGCCGCTTCTTTCCGGTCAGCAACTCCGATCAACCAGGTACTACTTTATTCCTTCCTCTTTTCTCCGCTAATGACATTGATTTGGAAGATGAAGTTCGGCTGAGTAGTATACAGATTCTCCTACTGTTAAACTTAAAACAACGAATAATTAATATCTTCAACAATTAACTTCACTTCATCATCTTCAAGGCTTTTTGACATTAGTTCTTCCCTGATTTGCCTCCTTTTCCCTAAACCAAAACATCTGAATATAATCTTTAATTGGAGATTTTCTTTTTACTTAATTATACTGCTGCCTTCTTTTCCCAGTTTTGAGATGATGGTCATTTGGCTCTTAAGCTCTACTGGTTTCTAATTCGTGTTTTTAGGGGCTGTAATGGGTCCTTGTCTTCTGTTTTCTGGGTTGGCTGCTGTATCTGTTATGGTTGGCAGAGCTTATAAGTCTGTTTTTATCCTTTTTATTTGTTTCTGATTTTGTTAGGATTAGTCTGGGTCTCATTGTAGATGTTTATTTCCTTTTCTTCAATGAAACTTGCAGCTTATCAAAAAAAAATTATACTACTGCAGTATAGGATTCTCAAACTAACTATAGCATATTGGTTGACATATCTACAATACAAATAATTATGGTGTGCTCGAGCATATATGGAACATCATATTTTGAACATATATATAAAAACAGATTAAATATTCGAGAATTGGGATTATTAAAATTTGAATAAAAATCCTAATTCAAACCTAGAGAAGAATTTGAAATTGAAAACTTGAGTCTCACTGTATTTGAAACTGCCATTGTAAAAAAGCTGAGCTTCTGATTCTGAAATGTACATATTTTTTGCCCTTATAATAAATGCAAAAACCTTTCACAAACGAGTAGTTGCCTTGTATTAATTCAAACATATAGCATGCATATATATAGACAAGCAAATTAGAATATAAAATTAAGCAGAGAAGAAGGATGGAAGGATATATGATTTTCATAGGTGTGCACATTTAGAATAGATATGTTTAGACAATTTATTTAATTTTTATATTTTCAAGTTTTGTTGGATTTAAAATTACTATTTTTATTGATATTTGATAACTAATAAATTATTTAAATATGTTTTTTACATGCCATATTTTTAATTTTGTATAAATAATTATATTAAAAAAAAGATAAAAACTTTGAGTCAAACCAGTCGAACCAATTAACTTATGACTCGGTTGGCATACGGAGTCGATATCTGATCCGCTTCTGAAAACATTTAACCGCCAAATTGAGGGAAGGGTTGGGAATCCGGTTGTTGAAAAAACATTAACAACCAAGGAATTATTCCTGTCGCTAAATGTTAAATTCTATTATTATTTAACGGGGGCTTCAATCTGGTTATTTAAAGACAGTAAACACAATTAAAAAATAAAAATTGGTTTATGCATCGAGCAAAAGGAAAATCCAGATCTCTTCCAAACCTAAACAAAACAGAAAACACAATCCAGCTGAAAATCTTGGAAATAGGGCGCAAATGGGGATCTCTTTCCCTTCATCGAAAAGATACAATCCACTGAAAACCTAAACTAAAGCTACAAATATCAGTTCATTATCTCTTTCTTTTTACTTCTTCCTGTTGAATAGATTGAGCAATAGGGCATTTCTTCAGGACAAAACATTCCATTCAGATTTGAGGGTGACGGTGTTAAGGGAATTGACTCTGTAAAATAGGTAACCAATTTGGTTCTCTTTATCCATTTTCCCCTAAATTTCTTTTCTGTTTCATATTGTTCTTTTTGATGTCTTGTTGAAGATGGATGTCCTGTTTCAATATGTATTATTTGACTTCTTTTTGTGCAAAAATCAGAACTTGATGTTATTTACCTATCGATTTTTTGTTTTTTGTTTCTCTCTCCCAAATTTCTGATGTCAGATTTGAAGCTCTATATTTAAGTAACTGCATCTTCTCAGAAGCATGAAGAGATTTGTGTTTCATCAATTTTCAACTTTGATTGATTCTGTGTCGGGGAAGCTTACAGGGAATTCAGGCAGAAGGTCTTGGAATCCAATTCCAGTACCTAACAGAACTCTTCCTGGACCCAAAGGCCAAGACCTTGATTTTGTTAACGTTGCTCATAGCCACCTTATTCATTCTGATTGGGATAAACTTAATTCACTCGCTACTCACTTGACTCCATTTAGAGTTAAGCACATTTTGCTAAAGATTCGAAAAGATCATGTTATTTCTCTGGAATTCTTCAATTTTGTTCAAATCCAAAACCCCAGCTCGCATACACTCGAAACCCATTCCATTATCCTCCACATTCTCACCAAAAACCAAAAGTTTAAATCTGCTGAGTTCATTTTGAGGAGTGTTCTTAGGCCATGTGCTGTAGATTTGCCTGATAAGCTGTTTGAAGCAATACTTAATTCATATCGGATGTGTGATTCCTCGTCTCGTGTCTTTGATTTACTGTTTTCAAGTTATGCCCGTATGAAGAAGTTTAGAAATGCTACTGATACATTTTTTCAAATGAAGGAGTATGGATTTTTTCCCACTGTTGAGTCTTGCAATGCTTATTTGAGCTCATTGCTTAATTTAAATAGAATGGATATTGCTTTGGCATTTTACAAAGAAATGCGCCAAAATAGGATATCACCAAATGTATATACACTTAACATGGTCATGAGTGCTTTTTGCAAGTTCAGAAAGCTTGAAAATGCAATCAAGGTTTTTAAGGAAATGGATAATATGGCAGTTGGTCCTGTTGCTGCATCTTACAACACTTTGATTGCTGGTTGTTGTCAAAATGGTTTGTTGGAATTGGCTGTGAAGTTTAGAAAACTGATGAGGGAGAAAGGTATACAAGAAAATGTGATTACTTTTAACATTTTAATTCATGGATTTTGCAAAGAAGGGAATTTACATCAAGCTAGTAAAGCTTTTAGTGAGATGAAAGTCTTAAATATAGCTCCAAATGCCATTACGTACAATACTTTGATAAATGGTTACAGCCAAATAGGAAATAGCGAGATGACGTGTAGGATTTATGAGGAAATGTCAAAAAATGGAGTTAAAGCTGATATTTTGACGTATAATGCCTTGATTTTGGGCGTATGCAAGGAGGGTAAGACCAAGAAAGCTGCTTACATGTTTATGGAACTTGATAAGAAGAACTTGGTCCCAAATGCCTCTACCTTTTCTGCCCTTATTTTGGGACAGTGTATGAGAAAGAACTCTGACCGTGCATTTCAACTTTACAAAACCATGGTGAGGAGTGGCTGTCATCCAAATGAAGAAACTTTTAGCTTGTTATTGTCTGCCTTCTGCAAGAATGAGGATTTTGAAGGAGCATTTTCTGTCTTGATGGAAATGTTTGAGAGATGCATAGTTCCTTGTTCGGATCTTTTAATGGCTTTTTACAATGGACTTTGCCAGTGTGGAAAAGATCATTTGGCGAAGAAGTTGTGCAGTGATAAGAGAGCTAGGCATATCATGGCAGAGGGTTTTGGCGAAGTTGGAACTATCAACTCAAGACCAGAGAAAGATAACTGAGGTGTCCAGATGTAACTTCTGAAGTTGTGCCTGCCACCACCTACATGCCTTTGGAGGGGTTTGTCAGTTTTTGTCATGGCAGGACAGGTAATTATGAGGACTTTACGGTGAAAAAATCCACTGGAGAAGTAATCTTCAACAACTAGAAAGAGTTGGACCAAAGTCTTTTGGGGCCTGTCTCTTGACTGCTGCATTTTTTGGCATGGCTTTGACCATTCAATTTGTGAGAGAGTTTACTAGACTGGGATTGCAATGATTTGTTGGAGGTGTATTATTAGCACTTGCCTTTCCAAGGGAATTGAGTCCTGTGGTGACATCAATTGTGATCGCTGGGTGAATAGGGAGTGCATTTGCAGCTGAGTTGGGAACAATGCAGGTTTCTAAGCAGACAGACACATCAAGAGTTCTTTGGTACAAACCCCGTCGACTATTTGGTGACTTCTGGAGTGATTGCTTCCTGCTTTGCTCTCCCATTGTTGACTTTGATGTGCTTCACGGTGGCAATGGCTTCCAGTGCTTTACTATCTGATGGTGTTTTTGCAATTAGCATTAACCATATTGGATTCAGCTCAGAGAGTACGTAGATCATGGGATATAATCAGCGCAATGATCAAGCCAGGTATTTGGTACAATCATATCAATTGTGAGTTGCGCTTGGGGAGTTATTACCTCAGGAGGTGCCAAAGGTGTCGGGGAATCAACAACTTCGGCTGTGGTTATCTCTCTTGTGGTATCTTTATTGCTGATTTTGCACTATCATACTGCTTCTTCCAAGGTGTGGGAGATTCTCCCAAGAATGCTATGTGATCATCTCGATCTTTTTAATCAATTAACAATATATAGCAAGATTTTTCAGGTATATAGATATAAAAAACGGGGTCATTGTAAAATTCTGATTCATAAATAGGTTGCAATGCTTCCCTGCTCTACTCGCCTTCTTTTACCATGCACACACTATTATTATTCTCTTGCATAGGTTTCTTAGTTCATCAGGTGACCGTTCACTTCAGATTTCATGATATAAAGGACGCAATCTTAGAAAATAATGTTATGTATTTTGCTGTCCATAATCATTCTCTTAATTCGAAACTCGACGAATTCCAAATCTATGATTATATGGCACATAATTTAATATATTTGGTTGTTTTTTTATTTTTGTTGTTTCACCCACGCTTGCGTATTATTTTGTGCGATCTTCTAAGAAACTCGATGCATAAAAGGTGAGTTGAGCAAACAAAAATAGATAGATTTGATATAGATTAAGTGTGATAGATTTGATATAGATAGATTTGATATAGTTATTATACATAATGAAATTTTAGTTTTTATTTAAAAATGATAAAGGAGAAAAAAATTAAAAATATTCAGATGTAATTAAAAATTAAATTTAAAATATTTTAGGAGGGAATATTTTTTGTTTTGAGTTTTTGAGGGAAATAAAAGTTGAATTTAAGTAATTAATAATTTTTAAAATATTAAAAATTAAATTATTTAAGGTAAAAAATAAAAAAGAATATTAGATTTAGGTCAGTCATTTTTCCTTTCTCCTTCTATTTCTCTTTTTCAATTTTGCTTCATTCTGCCTCTCTACTTTTCATCATCATGCTTTGCATTTGGGCACTGCCATCTGGCTCTTGCTACCTTTCCTCTTCTGCTCTTTTTAGTGGCCGGTGCATCTTCTCCATTTGCCATCGCCAATTTTGAGTTCGCAAACTGACTTTGCCTCTCACCATTATCATTTTATTACAGCAAAAATTTACATTTGTTGTCAAAACTAGTTGAAATAGGTTACACTTTTGGCTTCATATGCATCAAATGAATTTGAGCTTGCAAACTAACTTGGCCTCTCACCATTGCCATCCTATTACAACCAAGATTCATATTTGTTGATGAAATTGGTTGAAATCAACTACACTTTTGATTTTAGATATATCAATTGAAGAATTTAAAAAGTTTGAATCAGGTAATTATTATATGCGTATAAATTTTTAAATCGTGTATTTAATATTTAGATTTTTTGTGATCTAATTATTTAAAATCTATATTTTTCTAAATATTGTTCAAATTTCTCAAATTGGTGCCAACATAATGCCGAGAAAAATTATTGAATGTTAATTTTAAATTTTGTACTTTTACTTAAATTTTAATTGTACTTGTTCAAATATTTTAATTGTATTTGTATTTATTGTTGTGTGAATTTATTTTTTTAATTTTTAAAAATATTAAGTATTCGAAATACCAAATCGTATTGTATTGTATTATCTAGTACCAAAAGAATTAAAGTACCGAATCGAACTGTATCAAATTTTTATACGAATTGTACTGAATTATTTCAAATTTTCAAGATAATAATAATACTTAATTTTTAAAATATTAAAAATTTATAAATTTTTAAATTGTACGTAACATATATATTTCTATTTATGCATAATATTTGAACTTAAGGTTAACATGTGATTCATACCACTTATGCATTCTATTTGACCATAAAGACGATAAAAATAACAATTCAACTTTAGTACTGCTCGAAATCCTAAGGTTTTTAAGATAATCTTATTTTATACCTTTTTGACTTTAATATGTTTGTCAAATTTTTTATGCTTGCTATTTTATAATGTTAACAAAGAATCATGGAGGATTTAGTTCCTGAGATTTTACTGAAAATGCGAATTAAATAAAGCATGCGAGAATCGAGATAAAAGAAAATCACCAATGAAACAAAATATTACATTAACAAGATACATTTATTGGGTTTGGAAGAACATAATTATGAATGTATGGTATGCAAGGCGGCCATATAGTCTATTTACTAATCTTATAGATTCAAAGAGAGATTTGGTCTCACAACGTGTGAGTGGGAGATATTGAAAAAACCAGTTGTATTATCCAAAATAAGACCGATTGGGTTTGATTAAATATAAATGCATTTAATTTATTATTTCTTTATGTGAGTGGTAACGTTCGCCTAATTTATTACTCCCTCCGTTTTTTTTTATCAGTCACTTTTGAATAAAATTCAAATTCTATTTATCTGTCACTTTTAGACTTTCAATGTAATTTAATTTGCTTTTTCAATTTATTTTTCTTTCCCAATAAAGTTAGAACCAATCAGATTTGATAATTTAATCTTAATCACGTAATTTAATACTAACTTTAAGTCTATTTATTATTTCTTAATCCTAGTGAAAGTAACAAAAGTGACTGATAAAAAAAAACGGAGGGAGTATTTCTTTGTGTGAGTGGTAACATTCACCCTTCGGTTATCCTTGTGGTTAATTATCACTTTGAATATTGAATGTGAAAACAACATATAACATAAAAAGAAAAATATTTTTTTATAAATGATACTTGCACTGTAAATCATTATTTATTAATGTAAATTGTATATTTTCGTCATACATTATGATTTTAAATATTTTATATTTTTTTGAAAGACGTGTACATAATATATATAAAAACAAACCGATGAAGTTGGAGGAAAGAGACAAAGTGTGAGTACCAAGTCCGAGGTGTCTGTTTCATACCATAAAGAGAGCGATTGAGACATATATAATTTCTGTCAAAATGCACCGTGGATTCATGAATTTTCCAAAATTTTGCTATTAAATTTCTGTTTTGTAATATTAAATCTTTAAACTTTAATTTTTTATTTAGGAGAATATAAAATCGAACATTACCATGTCAACTGCCTTATTTACACATGAAGATTGATTTGTTAAGTAATAACTAATATTTTTATCAATTTAAAATTGAAATATCTCAAAAAATATGTACTACATTTAACTTGACTTTTAAATATAAATACTAAAAACATGCTATATGAAATATATGATTTAGTTTCATTGAAAATTTAATAAAAAAAAGGAATTTAAAGAATTAATATTTGCAAAATTTTAAAAAATTGAGGATTAATTTTTTCATAAACTATTTCAAAGCATATAATTTGACAGTTGGTTATTCTTTCACTTTGATTTCTGTAAATATTATGTTTCTGAATTTAAATAAAACTCTCCCGACTACAAAGTTAAAGGTTGAGAGAGTAACGTTAGCATTAAACTGTTTATATCTCAAAAGGAATACTCTAAACTACAGCATTGTAGCAACTCTTTTAATGTATAAATCAAAAGAATTACATAATTAATTTGTGGAAGAGAAAGCATACACTCGATATTGCTGTATCTAACTCACCATTAAACTGCTACCAATTGAACCTGCATTCAATTTAAAATAACCAGACAGACACAGAAAGAGTGAGAGAGAGAGTTGGAAACAAAACCATTGTCTAATAACGTTATTCGTTGGTCAATTCCCACCCAGTAAGCCCTAGGGTCAAACCCTATTTTCAAACAGAGTTCTCCACTTTCCCCGATAAGTCAGTTTTAATATTTTAACCATACCCTACCCTATCCCTTCTCTACTTTTATGTCATCTCCTACAACTCTGCCCCAAAATCCCATACGTGTACCCTTCCCTCGCTGGATGCTGCTGCCACGTGTCTATCATTTGCTACTATCGCCTTTACTTCTCCTACTCTCTCTCTCATGCTGTACAATAACTCCCCTTCTTCTCCTTCCCTCCCCCATACCCTAATCCCTCCCCCTGCGCATATGAGCGCGTACCCTCCGTTTATGCACCCCATCATCCCCCTCTGCGCCCTCATGTTAAACCTACACACCTGCTCAAACTCTAAACTGTCCACCCGGCGTACCCTAGCCACTCCTCGACTGTCCACGATTATGTACACCTCGTTCCATACATCGAAACACCCCACCATTATCCCTCTCCTCGACCCTTCTTCGCGCAATATGTCCCCTTGGTTCCTTAGATCAAAAACTATCAGTCCCAAACTCGTGCACGCCACCGCCGATTCCTGACTCGTTATCCTCACTCGCCCCACCAAGTCGGTTAGCTCGGTTAACGTATGCCATCCTCGGACTGAATCCGGGTCGGTTAACAGCCCGCCGACGAAAGTGAGCTCTTCTGTGTGGCCGTTCCATATGTGAAAAGCCCGACCCGGAACGCCAGCGTGGAGGCCTACCCACCACTGTCCCCGGCCAGTGAAGTCTATTAACGCTCCATCAGCCACCACGTCTCCGTAGTGGACCCTACGTGGATATTCATTGCGGTTAAGGATCGCCACGTGGATGTCGCCATCCAGAGACGCGAAGACTAATCGCGTGTCGTTGATGATGATGCCCGACACAGCGCGTGAAAACCGACCCAGACGGTCCCGGTGCTGCGGGCGGAAAGTTCGCGCGTGTAGGCGCGTGTGGAGGTCGAACAGGCGGACAGTGCCGTCAACAAAGCCACAAGCAACGTATTGGTCGGAGAGAGCAAGACAGCGGTAAATAACGGCGTCGGGATCGTCGGGATCGTCAACATCTGAGGGATCATAATGAAGAGTAAAATGGGAATATAAACCTGCGCGGAAATTTCCAGCGGTCCGGTGGCGGTAGATGAACTCGTCACGCCACGTGGCTTGAAGGAGAATAGTCTGGCCCCATATACGACGAGTGAGACGGTGCCACAGGGGATCGGAGCGGGAGACAGCTCGCCACGTGGAACAAACCTGTAATCAAATAAAAACATCACGTAGATATAAGCAGCCACAGCCATGCATGCACGTAGCATCATGCAACACACAATTTTTTTTTTTAGTTTAGCTGTTTTTAAATTAGAAAATAGAATGCATTTAAGACAGAAGCGTCTGTAAAGAAAATCAATCTCATTAAAGGTTTTTTTGTTGTAATAAATCTCTCTAATGTTATGTGTGAAGTAGTTGACACAGAAGGGAAAATCGGCCTTTATGGAGTAGCTAGATAACCTAGGTTTAGCAAATCGAAGGTGAAGGCCTGTAAAGAGAGTACTAGCATGCGCGATTTTAAAGCTTTTTACTTTGAAAATCGAGAGAGGGAGAGAAAGAGATGTGTATTTTGGAATCAGGTGTCAGTAGTCGAAGTCTGACTTCTAAATAAAGGGGAAATGGTTAAGTGCTTTTTATATTTTATAATTGCAATGAAGAACCGACTTGTCCTGTAGCAAAGACAAAGACATTAAGAAGAAGCCTCCCTCCCCCCATTGCATATCCTACTATCAGGGAGACTTTGACACCCTCTCTTTATTGTTATTCAATACCCATGCCTACAAATACAAGTACACCAAGTACAATGTAACATGCATGCACACTCCACAAACATAGAAACAAATAAAGAACAACCTGTAAGAGACAAAATTATAAAATAACAATAATAATCATAAATTAAAAGATACATAGGAAGGAAATGGCAAATGGGGATTATTTATTTTTTAAGGGAAATCAATTAATTTATCACAACGCAAAACGACAAAAAAGCTGGATGTGGTCCATTATCCAATTTATTACAGTACGTATATAATTATTCAAAAATGCATAAAAACTTAGGTTTTTTTATTATTAAAAAAAAACAAGTTGAAGCGTGGTTTCCCATATAAAATTTCTCTCTCTTTCATTTCCAAGAAAGGGTAGCCCAAAGACCTGTCTCGTTAAAAAAAGCGAATCCATATCTTCCCAACTTACCTTTTTCTGATATTTCTTTGACTCTTACTTCTCCATATACCCTAGGGGATGCCACTTTTTATACACTATATTCTTTGTTAATTACCATTAATTTTTATTAGTTAATGAATTAGTAATAAACAATAATTCGCTACAGAGGAAAAAGAAAATTGGTAAGATAATATATAAAACAAGAAAGAACCTCGAGAGTCATAATAATAGAAAAAGAAAAAAAAAAAACAAAAAAGAAGTCACGAACTGACTGACTCTAGCTTAAGCAGCGAGCGAAGAACTTATCTCTGAAGTGACAAGGAGACATCAGTTTACAAAACAAGCATTGGGCTCCATGTGCTTTTTGGCATTGCACATGCTGCCTTTTGATTGATGCCATTCCGACAATCAATTTTTGCAACATCTATTCTGTTTTAAAACCTAATACACAGGACTTTTTTTTATTACACTCCTAACCTTTTTTTTTGCGTTTAAAATTAAATATACTAATAGGGTACTACATTATAACTCATTATAACTAAAATCAAATTGAGGAAACAATTAGAAGACAAAAGTATAATTGAACTAAAAGAAAAGAGAAAAAAACCTAAGCATTCCTTAAATCATGCTAATTAGCATATGGTAAGAGATCCAACATGGCAATGTTAAAGTGGGCTTAAAAATGTCTTATCCACATTTTAGTTATTACAAAAGTATCTGATAGATTTTCCAAGAGAGCTAAGAAAGTTCAGTCAAAAAGTCAATTGGATTCTAGAGCTTGAAAAGGATCATGCCAAGAAAGGGAAAAAGAAATCCAAGTCCAAAAAAGCCCTTTTCTCAAGTTATGAAAAGGGAAACAAAAGAAGAAAATTACATTCACCATTTGCAATGGGAAGGGAGTCAAAATTTTCTCACCCCAATTTTTGAAAACAAACCATAAATTTAGTTAAAAATGGACTCCTTAGAACCAGTTCCTTAAAAGTGTGCAGTTTCTCCTTGGATGCTCATATACATCCAACCTAATTTCTGATCAGTTTTGTATGTCAGCATTTCATATCAGTTTCAATTGCTCAACTAAATTATATATATAATATTAAAAAAAGGAATCTCAAATCATAATCTAAGAATTGGATTTTATAAATTTCTAACATCCTGTAGGATGTGTAACAGCAGTTTGACTAGACCAAGATTTTGTCCATTCTGACAACAATGTTCAGAAAATAAATACTGGTATAAATATGATTCTATTCTACTAATTAACTGATTAATAATATTATCGTAAAGAACAAATCTTTTCACAAAATAAAGATTAACCCAGGAAAGAATCATCAATCTTAATTCGTTTTCCCCTACTCAAAAATAATAAATGTCATTGATATAGAGATAAAGAAGAACAAACCTGAAAGACATTAGCGATGGCCTGAGCTGCAGCCAGGCGGCCGAAGAAGCGAGAAGCATCAATGGCGACTTGGGCTGCAAGAGCTTCAAGAAAAGGCTCAGGCCAGACCTCGTTAATGGCACGCGCACGAGACCTTGATGGCCCTTCGTATTCACCTCCTCTTACTGCACCATGATCACCATTGCCATTACCAGATGATGAGGAAGAAGAAGAAGAAGAAGACATTAATTAAAGAATGAATTTAAGAATTTTATTATATTTTTTTATTCTGAGTGAAGAAACTGTATGAGAAGAAAGATGAAAGAAAGAAAATATGGGCTTCAAAGGAAGAAGAACAAAAAGGTGTAGATAAAGACGCAAAGTGAGGGTCCCACAAGAGTGTGTTTGGAGATATATAAATAAATAAATAATAAATTAATTTTCTTTCTTTTCAGTAAAACCATAAATTAATAACATACCATGGATGAATGATGGCTTGACGGTCGTCAAGCAAGCTAGATTAAAAATTAGAGATTTTAAAATCGTTTTTTGATACCTTTTATACGGAGTAACGAAAAACTTTAACCTGGAAAGATATTGCAAATTTAAATTTAATTAATTTAATAAAATTTAAATATTGAATGATTAATTTAAAAAAATAAATTAATAATATGCGGAAATAATATAGGGAAAATTGAATGTATCTAATCTATAGAAATTGATATGTTTAGAAGGTTTTTCCCGCCCTGCAGAGACGGCGGAAACTGGTGGACATCTTATTTTTCCATAGTGTTTTCAGGTGCTCTTTTATACGTACGCTTCTTTGGACCAACCTTTTTATTTTGTAGTGGTACGACCTTTTAATTTATTATTTTTATTTATCTTTTTGAATTATAAGAGTTATAGTAATTATATGGTTAAATCCAGTTGGAGGAAAACTCAAAGTACATGAGCGCCCACCCTAGGAAAGTAGTCTTGTGAGGAGTGCGGGACCTCAAATAGTTGGGCACCTGAAGCTTGGGTTCACTGGTAGCTCACAGGAAGCTATGATATGTCCAATGAATAAATATTTTTTATAGGTTTGAAATAAATAAATAAAATAGTAGGGGAAGAAAAGGGTATATTTGAGAAATAAAATAGTGAGGGAAGAAATGCAGGTTATATATATATATATATATAAATACATAATCATCACACCACGGGAAAGGAAATTGCTTAATTGCGCAATTTCCACCAAAGTGAGAGTGACAAGCAAGATGTGGACTGAGTTATAAAACCAAAAATCTATTAGATTGAAATAATTTCGGTTAATTCAGTTTGGTCCAATCAATTCTGAGTTAATATAAACTATTTCAGGTGCAATTTCAGATCTACCTATAATTTAGTTTATTGGGCTCTAATTTAGTCCAATTTTATTGCTACAAATGATGCAATAAATTATTCAAAAAATGCGAGTACATTATATTCGATGTCATGATACCATTATAAAATATGATCAAATATAATCAATTATCACACTAGAAAAATACAACTGAATACAAAGTAATCATTCAACAAGTAAATACATTGTATTAAAATTTGTTTTGTCATGTATATGATGTATTCTATTTTATTTTAGCATTCACTTTAAGTTTTTATTTTCCTTTCAATTTTTTTTAATGATTCGTGTCAATTCAATAAATTATAAGGACGTTATTGTAACAAATATAAAATTAAAATACTACATTATACCGTCATATTCAATTAGTGTAAAATATTAATACAATATATTAACTAGTAATATAACGACATCATATTCACTTATTTCCAAAAATAATATAATCAATATTGTTATTCTATATTAATATAATACATTGTATACGATAAATTCCATAAATGATTTTATTATTATATATTAAAATAATACATTATGTATTGTATACAATATAATCCAATTTGTTATGCCATGTATATTTTAGAAGGATTTAAATTCATATTTTAATTCACTTCTAAATTTTAATTTTAATTCACTTGTAAAAAAAATTAAAGTACAAAATTTGATAACACTAATAATCTACTAGTCAATTTAATAAATTAAGGATTTAAATTTATATCATTTTTTAAGTGAACTCATCAGCAACTCTTTTCATGTAAATTTTGGCAGTGTATCCACTTTTATCCAAAAAATAAATTGTGTTCATTTCTATCAAACTAAATGTATTGTGTTTATTTTTGTCCAAACTAAATAGAGTAAAAAAATGATTCCCATGTATGAATAAAATTATTAGCTCTATATATAAAAATTTAAAAAAAGTCATTAATTAACAAATTACACTGATATAGAATATCATATTAAAGATATGTCCATATATTGAAAAAAGAGATGAGGTAATTTATATAATATAATTAATTTACTATTTCATATAAACACAAAGAAATGTGTAAGTTGATGCTAAACAACTCAAAATAAAAAGTAATGAAGCAAAATAAATTAAAATAATATTTATAATTTTTATTCAATTTTTATCTTCCTTGACATTAGAAAATATAAATTTAAAAGAAATAATTTCAATTTAATAAAAAAAAATAAGATTAAGAAAAAGAAAAAAATATAGTTAATTAAATAAGTTGAACACCATCAATTTTGAAATAACCCAACAAAATTTATTGTCTTTTTAACTTTCTTAACACTAACAGTGAAGAGAAATAATAAAAAAAAATACACAATAATAGTGAAAAGATCTTCTCTTTCTAATTATGATTGCCTTAATTGTTCACTGTCAACAACATCTACTGTTGATAGATCATATACAGTTTTACTAGAGCTAATACACTCTATCCAATTTGGCCAAAATTAAATGCCATATATTCAGTTTTTCTCCAAACAAATATACTATTTTTCAAATTGAACTCAAATTCAAACTTATTTTTAATTGAATTTGTAAACTTAATTTAAATTAAATTTAATATATTAATTTAATTTTAATTGAATACTATTCAAATTGAAATTAAATTGGATTTTAATCAATTTCAATTGCCAAATTTAATTGAATTAATTCATTTTTTTTTGAATTTGAATTTCATTTGAATTTACATTTTAATTAAAATTGAGAACACTAATACTCTACTACTCAATTTAATAAATTAAGGATTTAAATTTATATTTTAATTCACTTCTAAAATTAATACTCTACTAATCAATTTAATAAATTAAGGATTTATATTTATATTTTAATTCAAAATTTTAATTTTAATTCACTTGTAAAAACATTAAAGTACAAAAATTGAGAACACTAATACTCTACTACTCAGTTTAATAAATTAAGGATTTAAATTCATATTTTAATTCACTTCTAAATTTTAATTTTAATTCACTTGTAAAAAAAAATTAAAGTACAAAAATTGAGAACACTAATACTCTACTACTCAATTTAATAAATTAATGATTTAAATTTATATTTTAATTCACTTCTAAAACTAATACTCTACTAATTAATTTAATAAATTAAGGATTTAAATTTATATTTTAATTCACTTCTAAATTTTAATTTTAATTCACTTGTAAAAAAATTAAAATACAAAAATTGAGAACACTAATACTTTACTACTCAATTTAATAAATTAAGAATTTAAATTTATATTTTACTTCACATTTAAATTTTAATTTTAATTCACTTGTAAAAAAAATTAAAGTAACAAAATTGAGAAGCAAAAAATATGTACCTATCAAGATTTGAACTCAAGACCATTAGATCTTGATAAAGTTTTACGCCACTACTAAGTTAGAGTATTTAATTTGATATTATAATACTATAAAATATATATATATTTAAAAATTTTGATCGGTTCAGTTTCTTTAATTTTTCAATTTCAAAAATCAAAACAGAACCGATTAAACTGATTTTAAATTTCGATTCAATACCAAATGAACCGAAAATTAAATTAATCAAACTAAATAGATTAAATTATATTCGGTTCGATTCTGTATACCCCGGTTGACAAGCAGATTTAATTGATTATAAAACTCTTTGTTTGTCTAGTAAAGTGGAAGCCAAGATTATCCCAAAAAAGGGTTTAAATAAAGAGAATTTAGGAAACTAGAAATGAAGCGTGAAAACTGTGTCCCTCATGAGCAGTGCGTATGATTTGTTGTGATTATGAGTACTTATGTACAAGTTTCTCTGTGGAATCTAAAGAAAGGGGTATATGTGAATTTTACAGTAATCATTTCTCTCTGTCTCTGTGGTGGCCAAGCAATTCAAGACTTGTCATTTCATGGTACTTTGTCAAACCCAATTTTTGGCCTCATCAAACTTAATTATTAACACCCTATATGTTTATATAAGCCAAAATAACGTTAATTTCTATAATTTTTTATGATGACCTTCAAGCTAGTTTGGTCGTAGTCTCTGATTTAGGTTCGAATGCTACTGTAGTGAAGGCTTTGTGACCATTTCTCCCCCATCCTTGGTTTGCAGGCTGTGCATGGGATAAAAAAGAAAGGGATGGCTATAAATTAGGCCAATTTAGAATTAGAAAACATAGCAATTCAACTAATTTGCTTTAAAAGCATACGCTTTTACGTTATGTTGAACGGCAAATGCTTTTGCTTTCTACGTACAAATCTATTTTAATATAATCCAATTCTGTTGGGAAAATTACATTTTGACAATTGTATTGAAGTACTAGGAAGGCGAATATATTTTCCGTTGAACATATAAGGTATGTTAGTGTATGTCCTACAAATTATTAGAAAAAGACAAAATCAATAAATATATAATATTACATATTTTATTTATTTATTTATTTATAAAATCGTGTTGCATGTTAAGCGTAGTTTAGGATGAAAAACAATAATGCTAGATTTTCACTTTTTATGAAATCGAAACACCAATATTTGAATGGGAATTGTTAGTTGAAAGAAATTTCCTGAATTGAAAATTTGAACTCCAAGTCTAAGTCAAAGAGGAGGCCGTCAGCCCTAATTATTATTACCAGTTCACAAACATCGTGACTGTGATCAATTTTTGTAATATATATGTATATTGTTGGAAAAACCGTTTGGGACCCAATTCTTTTTTTTTTTTTATTTGAGTGGTAAATGCATCTCAATTCACTTGAATTTCTACAAGAAATATTTATGCGGTCAACTTAATTTTACAGTTTATAATCTTTTTACGCGATTGTAATTATTATTGTGCATTAGGATAATTAATTTTGTGTTTTTTAGATGCAGGTAAATTGCATGAAAATTATATATATTTCTACAAAAATATTTGTAATATTAAACGATACTTTGGCGAACTCCCACCAATCAACCACCAACTTTAGGCAATTAAATAAAAGGTAATTGGGCACCTTTTGTAAGTAAGGTTTGGGATTTGAATAAAACTTAAGCATCATAAGTGTATTTGCACATGTTATGTTAATAATGTATCCCTAGATCTACCTAACTCTCATGCACAAATTATCTATGTGAAAAATCATTGGTTCTATGGTAGAATGTTCTAATGTTTTTATAACAATCATAATCCTCCCTTTTTTGACTGGAATGGTCAAAAGCTTATAATAAATAATTAAATAAAATTTGTGGAAGGGATAATATTTAATATTTATGATAGAACTCAAATATTTGTTGGGCTGCTTTAAATGTTAATCTATATATGCACGCATAAATAATTATGGAATTTTAATAAAATTATTTGTAATGTGCAAAACTTTATTCTCCTTCTGATAAATAAGAGAAGTGTGGTGTTCTGAAATAGTTTGAATGTTTACGTTTTTAGGGGTCTATTCTATTTATTGCAATTAAATAGTTGTGGGCTTTCTTTTTAATCCCAATTCCTTCAATGTCACCCTAATACCTTAAGGCTATATTTGGTAGACAGTAATATAATGTAATTAATTCTGTAATAAATCCTATTTTTGTTAACAAAAATATCATTAAGATAATGTAATCATATTTACTGATGTAATTTTGAATGTATTAGTAAATGTATTCCCCAATCCTTCCCTTAATCCAAGTAATTCTCATTACATTACAGCCTCTGTCTGAAATCTAAACCTAAACCATCATCCATCTTCCTCCTTCACCTCCATTGCCGCCATCGCTGATGCAGCTGCCATCCCTGTCGGTACCGTCCTCCTCTTGTCGATGCCTTCCTTCGCTGGTGACCACTTTATGCTCAAATTTTCTCTCTACGGTTAGTTTCTCCTCTCCTTCATGATCTATTTATTTCGGTTTGGGAAATTTCTTTATTCTCTGCCCTGCTAAATAGAATATGTCCATACATGATCAAAATATATATATCTTGAATTTTCTTGAGTTCAAATTGGCTTTAGTATTATTTCATTTCAACAATCGAGTAGATTTATATTTTATTGTATAGTAGTCTGCTTGATTTCAAGCATACCCCCTTCGATT
Organism: Excoecaria agallocha; assembly: GCA_037975025.1. Classification (NCBI taxonomy): domain Eukaryota; kingdom Viridiplantae; phylum Streptophyta; class Magnoliopsida; order Malpighiales; family Euphorbiaceae; genus Excoecaria; species Excoecaria agallocha. The sequence goes on along the minus strand of CM075807.1, from coordinate 70,198,558 downwards.
CCCTTGCTTGACCACCATTTTACTATCAAGAAACATAATTTTGAGGAAATTAGAATGATTGGCCTTTATTTTTGGGCTTTGTGTACTTCACTAGACTGATTGGTTTAATGGGATGTGTTGGAAGCTGAAATTTTGAAAATTTTATGGTTCAATTAAGACAATTATATTGCAAAATGAATTTATATTTTTATTCTATTAAGGGGCATATCAAAGCAATGAAAGTTAGACAACCCCTTTTTCTTGCCAAGATCATTGATTGTAAACTTGAATGGTAATGTATATTTTCATTGATAAAAAAATATACAGATATATAACAATAAAAAAACACTACAAATGGAAAAAATTTTAGAAAATAAAAATGATTTACTAATTTACAACACTAACAACAGCTGTACAAAGGATAAAATAAGAAACTAAATTACACTAATTTAGCCTAATCCTGTGAATCTTGCAACACTCTCCCTCAAGCTCGCTTGAATATATCTTCCATAGCTAGCTTGCTAACTAAATATTCAAATTGTCCCTTGTGTTGCCTTTTGGTGAGTATGTCAGCCGTTTGATTAGTATTTGGGACATAGAAAAGACAAATCAATCCACTTTCAATTTTTTCTTTAATGAAATATTTGTCCACCTCAATGTGTTTAGTTCTGTCATGTAAAATCGCGTTGTGAGCGATTGAGATGGCTTTCTTATTATCACAATATACTTTTATTGGATAAGATATCGAGACCTTCAATTCTTCCAACAGTTTTTTCAACCAAATTACCTCACTAATCCCATGAGCAAGAGACCTGAACTCTATCTCAGCACTACTTCGAGCCACAATATTTTATTTTTTACTCTGCCATGTAACTAGATTTTCTCCAATAAAAGTACAATAGACTGAAGTAGATTGTCTGTCAGTAATACAACCAGCCCAATCTGCATTAGTGTAAACTTATATTTGAAGATTGTTATTCTTCCAAAATATAATACCCTTTTTAGGAGTTCCTTTTAGGTATCTTAGTATTCTATAAGCTGCATCAAAATGTTCTTATCCAGGTGAGTGCATAAATTGACTAACCATACTTACAGCAAAGGCTATATCAGGACGATTATGTGACAAATAGATTAATCTCCCTACAAGCCTTTGAAATCTTTCCTTATCAACCACATATTTAGCTTTAGCTGGCTCAAGTTCCAAATTAGCATCAAAAGGAGTAACTACAGCTTTACATCATAGAAAGCTATTTCTTCAAGAAGATCGAGAATATATTTCCTTTGGTTTATAAATATACCCTTCTTTGATCTAGCAAATTCCATACCAAGGAAATATTTTAATATTCCAAATCTTTAATCTCAAACTCTCATGCCAACTTCCTTTGTAAGTCTGCTATTTCCTCAAGATCATCCGCTGTCAATATTATATCATCCACATAGATAATTAAGATAGAGACCTTACCTTTCTCTGATTGCTTATAAAATATTGTGTGATCGACCCGACTTTGATGATAACCATGATCTTTTACTGCTTTTCCAAAAGTTGAAACCAAGTTCTTGGAGATTATTTAGGCCATATAGTGATTTTTAAGTCTACAGACTTTATCTTATCCCATCATCATCTCAAATCCCGGAGGCATGCTCATAAACACTTTCTCTTATAAATCTCCATTTAGGAAAGCATTTTTTACATCTAATTGGTGTAATGGCCATTCATAATTAGTAACTAAAGATAATAATACCCGAATAGAATTGATTTTAGCAACAGGGACGAAAGTTTCTTAATAATCAATCCCGTATATTTGAGTAAAACCTTTAGCAACTAATCTTGCCTTATATCTTTCAATACGCTCATCTGCCTTACATTTTATTGTAAACACCCACCTACACTCGATTATTTTTTGGTCTTTGGGTAAATCGATAACTTTTCAGGTCTCACTTTTCTTTAGAGCATTAATCTCTTCCATTAATGCTGATTTCCAGTCAGGATTATTTAGTGCTTCAAGTATATTTTTCGGAACAAACAAGTTAGATAACTTAGACGCAAAAGCATGGTGCTTTGTTAAGAGTTTAGCATAGGAAAGATATCGGGATGTAGAATGATAGGCATGTTTAGCTTTCCTAATAGCTATAGGAATATCTAGATCACCAAGCTCAGTATTAAGAATGGAATCAACATTAGAATCATTAGGCACACAAATAGTATGAGAAGGAGAAGTATTATAAATACCTAAAGTAATCCCAGGTTCTGTCCTCGGAATTTCTGATTGGATTGGTGTTAAAGGAACGATGACCTTTTTTGTTTTTTTGATGATCTTTTTTCCTAAAATAAGTTAAGAGTTCTTTACCATGTTTTGTAGAAACAATGGGTAGTATTTCTCCCCCTGTCGAGGATTGATTAGAAATGTTTGGCAATATAGATTTTGACTCATTTTTTTTCTCAGTATCACTAATTTCCTCGGTAGAATCAATGATTTATGGTAAAGAGGTAGTCGAAACATCAAAAAAAATTCCTTCTTCTCCTATCTCCCCCTGAAGAGAAATTTTTTTAAAGAACGGTTAATTTTCAAGAAAAGTAACATCCATAGAGACAATGATTTTTTTTTTTAGTTTGAGGATTAAAACACGTGTATCTTTCTGGTTTGAAGCATAACCAATAAAAACATATTTTTCTGCCCTCGGATCAAGTTTAAAACTTTCTTTATTATTTCTGTGAACATAAGTTGTGCATCCAAAAATTTTAAGAGGAAGGTTTAAGGGTATTCGAGATCCAGGAAAATATTGTTTTAAACAATCAATAGCAGTAACATAGTTCAGAACTCGAGTAGGCATTCTATTAATTAGATAAGATGCAGTTAAAATAACTTCTCCCCATAAATATTTCAGAACATTCATGGAAAACATAATTGCTCGAGAAACTTCAAAAAGATGTTTATTTTTATGCTCGGCAATACCATTTTGCTGAGGAGTATTAATACAAGTAATTTGATGATAAATCTCTTTCTCAATGAAAAAACTTTCAAAAGTTCCTTTAAAGTATTTGGTTTCATTATCTATGTGAAGGATCCCAATCTTGGTTTCAAAGAGATTTTCGATCATTGAGTGAAATATTTTAAATATTTTTTCAACCTCAGATTTTTTCGTTATCAAATAAACCCAACATATACGAGTATGATCATCAATAAATGTCACAAATTATTTTTTATTTGTGAGTGTATTAATCCTTGATGGACCCCAACTATTACTGTGAATTAAGTAAAAAAATTTTGAAGCTTGATAAGGTTTAGGATAATAAACACTTCTATGACTCTTAGATAAAATACAGTTTTCACAATATAATTTAGAACAATCCAAACCTTTAAATAAACTAGAAAATGGTTTTTTGAGATAAGTAAAACTAGGATGCCCAAGTCTATAATGCCATAGCATAATTTTATCTGTCAGCCAAAGCATAATTTTATCCTTGACAGAATTAGAACTAACACTACTCAAATCTTGAGCTTCATTATTTTTGGAATTTTGATCATCTTCAAAGTAATAAAGGCCATTAATTAATTTAACACTGCCAATCATCTTCCCTGAGTTCAGCTTCTAGAAAACACAATATGTTTCAAAGAAAGTAACACAATAATTAGCATTTCTACATAATTTGCTAATCGATAGAAGATTACAGGTAAGTTTAGGAACATGTAAGACATTCTTTAAGGAAATTTTTTGTGAAAAATTTACCAAACCATTACCAGCTATAAAAGAATAAGAACCATCTGCAATGCAAATTTTTTCATGGCCAGAACAAGGATAGTAAGAATGAAATAAGCTAGAAAAACTTATCATATGTTCAGAAGCTCCCGAATCTATGATAAAATTATTACCTATTTGAGCCATAGAAGCATTTGGAGCACTAGATAAACCTGAGTTAGATTTAAGCAATTTTAGAATTTGATCAATTTGCTCCTTGTTGAGAGGGGATAAATCTGCCTCATGTGCAGTATGAGTCTTATTAAACCGTTCTTCATGAGATCCCTTCCAGTTTGCTAGTTTTCCTTACAGTTTCCAGCATGTCTCACGTGTATGACGTGGTTTATTACAATAGTCACACCAAATATGAGGTTTTTCATTTGGCTTTTTTGTAAGTATTTCGGTTAGCATTCACCCCAGCTACAAGAGCAAAATTTTCAACAGAGCTGACAAAATTTTTCTTGCCTACCATAACAAGTCAGCAACTGTAATACCCCTTAATGTACCCTAGAAGAATTTTTATTAATTAATTATTATTATCCATGGTTAAATAAGTTTAATTTCATGAGGAAGGACCTAATTGAAAAACTAAAGTAAAAGAATTGGGGTAAGAATAGAAATAAGAGAAGTTGAGGGACTCATTTGCAAAAGATTTGTTGTGAGGGACATTTGGACCAATTAGAAGATAGGAGAAAGGGATATTTTGGATGGGGAGAGCCGGCCATAAAGGGTGTCCATCTCCATTTTCATCTCCTCTCCACACTCTCCTCTCTCTCTTATCTTTTCTCTCTCTAGGTTTTCTTTGAATTAGGATAAGAAAAGAGAAAGAATTTCTTGTCTTTAGGCTTAAGGTAACACTCTTAAGCTTTGATATGTATAATTCATGGATTAGTTTATTGGTTTTTCATAGAATTGTCCTATGTTTATAGAAGGAGAAGCAAGCAAAGGAAAGGGGAAATAAACTCTTCAAGGTTGAAGAAGAGAAAGCTCAAATAAGGTATGGGAACTTAGAGTTTTCATGTGTGTAAAGATTTGTATTTTGTCATGAGAGAGGTCTTGAGTGTCTCTCTCATGTGTTTTGTGGATGATTATAAGCTTGAAAGTTGATTAGAGTTGATAATTTGCATGATTTGGTTAAAAGCATAAAATCTGTCTTAAAGATCATTTGACTAGTCTGTGTGTTTTTGCTCATATCTTGAGCTATAGTTGTTAAAATGATGAAATTCCAATTGGTATTGAAACTAGACTTGTAAACCTTGATTTTGTTAGAAGAGACCAGAATCTGATTTTCACTGCATGATAGTGAAAATCGGAATTGAATTCTGACTGTGGTTGTGAATGTGTACTTATGAACAGTCTGTGGTTTTTCTTAAATATCTAAAGATTTACAGGTCCTATTGAGGAGATTTTTAATGTTTTGGAAACTGGAAATATAGGTTTAAAACTTTGTAGAAGATATTGTTTTCAGAAAAATTCGTTTGGAATGTTGAAAATGAGATAAAGTCTGAGTTTTTGAAATGAGTTTATTTGGATTTTGAGCAATAAGCTTGGAGACGTTCGACTCGTCGCTTTCCGTCGCGAGCGCGATAGCAAGCGGCAGCTTTGTGTCGCGAGCGCGACTTATGCCGCGAGCGCGACATCAAAGAATGCTCATTTAGGCCATTGCTCTCTGTCGCGAGCGCGATTATCGCCGCGGTCGCGACAATTTGCCTTTATGTTCTATTTTAATATTTTTATTTTTATGATTTCAATTGGAATTTAAAATTTGCCTAAACCCTTCTAAGCTTACAAATCATCCTGAATTACAAGTTTACAGTAAGAAATCCCTTTAATTACCAGATTCGCTAATAACAAAAAAAGGTAAGTTCTATTACCTTAAATGAGAGTATGCATGCGTTATTTCCTTGTAATACAAATAAATGATTGTTTGACAATAAAGAATAGCAATAAATGATAGTAAATTTTCCTTGCATTTATTAATGCTATAGTTGTATATGTTGACAAATGTCACACGATATGAAAAGTAATTAAATTAGGCCTGTACTTAAAGTTTTGGTTGTGGATAGATAGGCATGCCTATAGGGTTACAGTTGCAGCTGCTATAGTCTGACTCTTATGAGTCTATAATTATCTCTACATGAGACCATAGTTCTGGCCCAATAGGTCCACAGATTTGATGCCTTCGGGTATCCATAGTACTAATACCTTCGGGTATTTACAGATTTGATACCTTATGGTATCCATAGCACCCGTTATCCACACCCACAGGAAATTGAGGCAGGCACAATTTATAAGATAAATGATATGCATATACAGTTTATAATTTTTCATTCTATGATTTAATAAAACAAGTTATTCCTTTCAATAGTGCATTTGGTTATTCTATATTTATGAGATATACATATATATGAACTGGATATATACTTTTATTGCATGCTTGGTGATAACCACTGTGAGTGGTTATCAACATATTAGTTTGTTCCCCACTAAGCTTTATAGCTTAGCACGGGTGCTTATCCGTGTAGGTTCGCAGGGTGGAACTCTTGTTCAGGGACAAAGCCATCAATCTTTCAAGTCAACATCGGAATAGGAGTAGCAATTTTGATGTATGAAAATTAACTTTTACATCTCTTTTGGTTACACCCAATATACTTGTATTTAAAGGCATGTAATTATTAAGTTATGTAAAGAATAGTAAACAACATGAGAGGCATCATCCTCCACCAAACATGACTAGTATAATATGAAAGTACGTATGCTTATGTATGCATCGATAACAGATAAATTATATGATTAACAGGACTAAATGAATATAATTAGTAACAGTAATTCAGATTATCTAGTATATATAGTCCTTACAGCAACTCTCCTCACGGAGTACTTTAGAGAACACTTCACCAATGGAGGAAAATAGTTGTCTACCAATGATCCTGCCTCTAACTTCATCAAAGTCCATATTAAGTCCAATAAGAAATTTAAAAATACTACTATCCTCCACCATTTTTTTATAATGATTACAATCAAGAGTGCATTTTCATTCATAATCATTGAAGAGATCCAAATCTTGCCAAAGATGTTTTAAGGAGTTAAAATATTTAGCAACATCATCCTCACCTTGACAAATTTCTTCTAATTTCAAAGTTAACTCATATACCTGAGATTGATTTTCCAAGTCTGAGTACATTTGGTTAATATTGTCCCAAAGCTCCTTAGCCGTATGATAGCACATATAGTTGGAGCTTATGTCTTCCTTCATCAAATTCACCAACCATGTCATCACCATAGAGTTCTCCGCATCCCATTTAGCATAGCTAGACTTATTAGGTGCAGGCTCCTCCTTTTCTCCAGTTAAATATCCCATCTTGCCCCTACCATGGATATACATACGCACAGATTAGGATGAGCTTAAGAAATTCTCTCCATTCAATTTAATCATGGTAATTTGAATGGAGTGAGATTTTGAGGTGGGAACTTGAATGGATGTAGGTAGGTCTGCAGTAATGGTGGTTTCTGAATTTTTAGACATGATAATGAACGAAAAAGAAAGGAAGAAGGTAGATTAATACAGATGAAGGCTAGGAATTCTGAAATAGAAGTCCAACTCTGATACCATGTAAACTTGAATGGTAATGTATATTTGCATTGATAAAAAATATATAGATATATAACAATACAAAAACACTACAAATGAAAATAATCTTAGAGAATAAAAATGATTTACTAATTTACAGCACTAACAACAGCTGTACAAAGGATAAAATAAGAAACTAAATTACACTAATTTAGCCTAATCCTGTGAATCTTGCAACATTGATCATCCATGTGATGTTTTGGTGTTTGGTGTTTGGACTGGGTATATTATGTGATTATATGATTTATATTGCTTGATTATTTGTTTGTTCCATGGTGACCTCATCTATTGCTACTGTAGGATTTTTATTTCAAGTTCTGTATCCTGCTTTTTAGGTAATTGCTTTTCTATGATGCATTATTCCTTATCTACTCGTAGTCTCTTCTGAATTTTGTTTGAAGCCTCCAATCTAAGGGGTTGAGAGAACAGTGCTGCATTAGCCATTTGTTTGCTGGCAATTGATTTGATTAAATAAGGGAAAGACTACTTGTTCATGCCATATTTGTTTGAGTAAGAAAGGTGATGTATTGTACAATTGATTAATGCTTTATTAGGATCTCAAAGTAAGAAAGGTTCTGCATTGTACAATTGATGAATGCATTGTATTATTAGGATCTCAAAGTAAGAATGTTTTATTAGCTTTTCTTGCTAACAAAATGCATTTATGTTCTATTTTGCTTCTTAAACTCAGGTTTTCTGCTTCGTTACACCTAGTTTTGTTACTTGTATTATTGATTTCTTTTGTATGCAAAACCCTCAGAGGGGGTGATACTGATGATTCCAAACAGAGGTTTCATAAGAAAAAAGGATGTCTTTAGTTATAAAAAGAAATTGGTGGCTTGTTTTCCTTAGCTTGTAAAAAGAAAGCCCGCTTGTAAAGAAATGCTTTTCACTTTTGTTCGCTGCTTGTATTTATCATAATAAAAATATATGGTCTCTACTGAAAGCTTGTTGTTGTTTGTTTTTTTTTATTCCTTTTCCTTGCCTTGGGGTCAAGCTCTGTCTCCTCTTAATTACTCGTTATAACACTGTATTATTTTTGTTGATTATTTTTTTACTTAAAATTATTTGCTTAATTATGAAATCAGCCGAAACCAAATTCCCATTTCTATTGAGAGTTTTCGTGGGGATTTTATTTCTCGATTTCTTTTTATTGTGAAACAAATATTGTAGGCTCATTAGTAGTTCGACATCTAATATATATATATATTATGTACAGACTAAAGAAAAATGGCTCGCCTAAATTTGACTATGAGAAAGTTGATAAAGAGGAAAAAGAAATTAGTAGTATTGTCATAGTTGTTAGACTTTCTAAATGTAATAAATTGATTTTTTCAATTATATTATGCAATAGAAATGTATATTAACTCTTATTATTTGAGAAAAAGTTATATCGGTAATTTTTTTCTTGAGAAGAAAAATGTTGAATGAAATAGTATATGAGAGTGATAATGTTCGTATATCAGAATTAAGAATGAATAGAAATTCATTTAACAAGTTATGTTATTTACTTGAACATGAAAGGGATCTAAGGAAAACTAAATTCATGTTGGTAGATGAGAGAGATAATGTAGCGCGCGCGTGTGTGTGTGTATATATATATATATATATATATATATATTAAATTATGCTTTATTAAGTTGGGATTTATTATATTTTTATAATATAATAAATATATAAAATAATTATATAAAAAATAATTTGATAATGATAAATATAATTACATTCCAATACATGTATATAATTCAACCAAACATAAGAACGTATTCACAATTATTTTACATTACTAACGTAACTAAACATAGTAATATAATCACAATTACATTACATTACATTTTTTAATCAATTATATTATCTAATACATTACATTGCATTACGTCTTACCAAACATAACTTAATACCTTAAAAAAAAAGTTATATACAGAGAATTACAGCAGCCAAGACCCCTAAAAGATATAATACTCGTATATTTTTAAATCAATATTTATTGATTAGAATGAAATTTCATATAATTTTGGAAGGCCACCTACATTAAATTTAACGTTTGAGTGTGAGAAACATGTAGAAAATGAACAAGCTTTTACAGTATACGGGAAATAAGCGAGACTTGTACAGCCTTAATGCATTAGCTTGCTTAGTCCACTTGCATATTCAATCATTTGCAATGCAATGCAATGCAATCATATACATCCATGAGACTTTTAAATCATTTGGTCCTTACTTTACGAATAGCAGCAAATGTTCAGCTCTTTCCTATTCATGGAGCTAACCGCTAAGATCTCCCCAGCGAACATTGTGTTTCGCAGCAAGATAATGTGCTCCCACTGGACCTCTGCTGCCATAGGGATAAAGTTCTGGAACAATCTTCCTTTTCTCAAGTTCCTTCAACAATGGTGTAAATAGTGCCCAAGCAGCATCTAGCTCATCACTTCTGATAAATAACCTTCGCTCTCCTTCCATTGCATCTAAAAGAAGCCTCTCATATGCATCTGGTATTTCCCTTGGGTACCTTCACATTCAAACACAGGTGTTAACTCCTAGGAAATGGATATGCATACAAGAGTAGCAGATGGAAAAGCACCAAGGATCCAACTTTTGTTAGTCATAAAGTATATAATGCTGCTATATCCGCATAGGAAGAATTGTGTATAGTGAGGCCCGGTGCATTTGTAAGATTGCTCCATTATGTTTTGATGGTATTATTAGTTCAATGCAACATATTCCCCTTTCAAGTGCCAAATATATCATTTGAACTGTCCAGGATACGGTAAATGATTAAATTATTGGCTCTTGCAATCATCTTACCTTGCCCGGTATAGCAAATTTAGGTCACTGCGATCCAATCTCATTCCAAGACCGGGAACTTTGTTATTGATCTTTAGATATATAGCTTCATCAGGTTGCACACGGAGAACAAGCTCGTTTGTTGCCTTGTCTAAATCAGTTCCAAAGTTCCGCTTGTATAAATTACCTGGCACATGTGTGAACTGCACCCGTATCTCTGCTCTGGATTCAATCAGAACATCTTTAGGTCCATTAGGATGACTTATCCCATACTGTGAAAAGTACATATGGAGCAAAGATTGGCAATCTGCTCATTTGGTAAGTTCTATTCTACATACCGCCTAGTGTGAAGAGCTTTCCCAGCTTTCATTAGAAAAGGAACTCCATCCCATCGGGCATTATTAATGAATAAAGCTGCTGCTGCAAATGTTGGTGTAAGGCTATCCTTTGGCACAGTTGGATCATCTGTATAAGCAGGATATGATTTACCACCCCTGCTGTGGCCCTTATATTGGCCAACTATTACATCTTCGAGTTGCAATGGTTTCATTGATCTGAGAACTTTCACCTGATTCAGCCATCATCAAAGTTACCATATTAAAAACATAATAATTGCCACAAAATGAACTTTTTATTTTGAATACCTTTTCATTCCTCATGTCCTCGGCATCTAAGCTAACAGGTGTCTCCATTGCAAACAGTGCTAATATTTGCAGCAGATGGTTTTGCATTATATCCCGTATGATCCCATAGTTGTCAAAATATCTACCCATATCAATGGTACAATTAATGACTTTCATCCATCCAAAAAATATTATTTAATCAAGTGATAATACCAGGAAATATGTCACTTACCCTCCACGTCCCTCTGTACCAAAATCTTCAGAAAATATCAGTTGCACGTTGCGAATGTAGTTCCTTGACCATAAAGGCTCAAAAACAAGATTTGAGAAACGAAGCACGGATAGATTCTCAACAAGCTCCTTGCCCAAGTAATGATCAATCCTGAAACAAATTCAAAGATAAACAGACTTCTCATGCCAGTAACTTGTATAGTTTGTATGAATGGAAATAAAAGCAGAAGGAACCTGAATATTTGATCTTCGGTAAGATACTGCTTCAAACACCTGGTTAGCTCTCCAGATGATTCTGAGTCACGACCAAATGGCTTCTCAACAATTACCCTTGTCCACCCATTTTCCGAAGAAGCTCTAAGGCTAGCACATCTTACCACGTCCACAAATATGTTTGGAGGAATTGATAAATAAAATAGCCTATTACACAATTTTCCAGCCTGAAATAGAGCATTTAATTTATTATCAGATTTCTTTTTTCCTCAAAGAAATTTTCAGTGCATTGAGAAATTCATGTTAACATTGATTTGTCAAATGTAAATGCGCAAAACTTCTGTTGGAAAAATTTTTTGCATTGCTAACAGATAAAAGGATACTCTTCATTGGATCTAAACCTATGGACTTGAATTCTATCGACATGAAATTTATATTATTAAATAACAATGAATGGTTGAGCATTTATTATGAACTTAGTTTTATATTTTCATAAGTATTTAGTTGTTTTATGATGAAATTTCAAATTTTCATTCCGAAACCATTGGTTTAAGATGGGATTGACATATCAGAAGTCATGATTCCCTATCTTAAGCCAACCACAGTCCCAATGTTATATGAGAACTTCTGTTTCTTTTTAGTTGAAGTTAAAATAGTATCTGAAACCTTCCTTTACTGTAGTAGTAGTTCCTATCCTATAAATTTGAGAATGTTCCAGGTACACACGTTAGGTATGAATGTAGATGTACTAAAAGCCATTTCTTCTAGCACATTATGCATGAAATCAGCTTTTCCTCCTCATTGCTATAAATGCACAATTGCAAAGAGTGGGAAATGATACAACGCTATGTAACTGAAAAGCTGGAGCCACAAGTAGAAACATTGCTCATAAAGGAACTTTCTTTTTTCAGATCGGAAAACAATAGGATTTCGAATGTTACTCAAAAAAAAAATATTTCCAACAAAACAAGTAAATATATAATACAGCACCTGATTTAATTATGTAGAAATATAACATTTCTATTGAAGGACCTGAGCACCCCAGTTTATGGTCCAGTTCAAACATCCAAAATATTTTATAGCATTCTATAGTTGCTGCTAAAATCTGTTGATGACTGGCAATGTTCATATATTTAGTCCGAAAGGTTATGCAAGAAACAGTTAATAGTGCTCAATCTCTTACATTCAAGAATTAAAAGTAAAACTTAACCTCCTTCTCTTTCAACTTTTTGTCCAATTCCAGAAAATGTTCCTCAGAGTTATACAGGCCAGACTGGTAAAAACATCTTTTCAAGAACTGATCCATTTTGTCTTCACAATTTTCCCTGTAATTCCTCATACGGGTTAACGACTAGAACGAGAGATAGTTAAAAAAAAAAAAAAGGAACCACTAAAAGATGTTTTAGCAATATAGCAGACCTCTGGTCAATTCTGCAAGTCAACGTTTCGCTAATCATGTTCCTTAGCTCCTCATCAGTTAATTTAGTACGAGCATAACCGAATACTACGAAGTTCTTTGTGAAGCAAAAGTGAAGATAAGATTCAAAACTAGTCAGCAACCATAAATTCACAGAATTGATTACAGTTATGAAAGAACTTTCAATCTAATAGCATTTTAGAGTAACAAAAATTAGAACCTCAGGTAGCCAACCCTCATAGAAAAGAGCAAAAAGTGCAGGAAAAATCTTCTTCTTAGCAAGGTCCCCAGAAGCTCCAACAACAGTAATACTGAGAGTAGACTCTGCTTCATCATCCTCTGAGATGAGAATAGATTGCCTTTCTTTCCCTTGAGGTTCAATATTTTCTATGGATACAGGAGTTCCAGCTATACCTACTCCAAAATCCTAAGTAAGCAGCAGCTTTTTTTTTAAACCTCTCTCTAACTTTTTCTTTAGGTAACAACAAAGCTTGAGTTTTGCGAAACAGAAATATGAAAAATCACAAATTTGATATAGAACAAACTGAGATAAACTTTATAAAATTGATCTCTTATTGGCTATTATGTAAAACCCAATTTTAAGATCAAATCAAGTTTCATCTTTAGCTGCCTGTTACAAATTAAAAATTATAATCTATTCCAAACCCAGAATTAGATAATAACAATAAACGAGCAATGCATTATGGAATAAATATATACTCCCTATACTTAAAACCCCACAAAAATTCAAGCATTGCTAATCGCAAAAACATGGAGAATCATTAAGAAGTTACCATCTTGTAAAGAAACAGCATTTAAATGATGCCCATTGGAGGTTTTGAGCCGAAAATGCATCCTTGAATGAATCTCGGATACCCATGTCCAGTTACCCGATTTCGTTGGAAAGGAAATGAAATTAGTGAAAAGTTGTTCGTGATGCTTGAAAGAAGAAGAGGGAGAGAAGTTAGTGGAAGTGGAAGAGGAAGAGCAATGACTGAAATGTTTGGCCATTTCAATGGAAGCTTTAGATCAATCAATGATGCAAAAAGATATATCTGAAAGCATGAAATATATACATTTTGTTCTTAAATCAGATTAAGAAGAAGAAAATAAATATCCGAAAATATCCATTCTTGTTATATGGATATGGTGGCCTTTTGAGCTGTTGAAAGGGCTTTCTGAATGAAAATTTGAAGTTTGAAACTACTTTTCAAACGCTTCAACAGATATTGTACATGAGGTCCAGGTTTTTTTTTGAAATTTTTATTATCAAATTAGTATGAAAATAACTGTGCTTTTTTTTTTGGGTGGCCCACCCGGTTCACCGGAGTTTCGCCCCGACTACATACAGATTCGACCTGGGTCGCGCACCTGGCTTGTGGTGGGTGAGTCTCTTAACGGGAATTTTCTGCATACGCAAGGCCTCGAACCCGAGACCTTGCTTAATCGGAATCAAGCCGCTTACCACTTGGACCAACCCCCGTTGGTACTGTGCTTTTTAATTTGTATAACCATAGTTATTAAAATCGGACCGGATTAATAGGTCGAACCGGTTTAATTGCGAACTGACAGACTAATCGGTTGATTTAATTACTGAAAATCAAATTGAAAAAAAATCAGATTGAAACGAAAAAAATCGGATAAAACAGAAAAACCGAACAGAACCGAATTTTTTGCTAAAAAAATGTAAAAAATTATTTTTTTTATTTTTTCACACACACACACACATATATATATATATATATATATATTTGAAAAATTAGTATTTTAAATTTTAAGTATATCACTTAATAATTTAATATACTTATTATATTTTTGATTTATTGTAATCATATATATATATATATATATATATATATATATATATATATATATATATATATATATATATATATATATATATATATATATATATATATATATATATATATAATTTGAAAAAATTAGTATTTTAAATTTTAAATATATGTCACTTAATAATTTAATATACTTATTATCAATTTAAATTTATTGTAATTAAATATAATTATACTCATATATACAAGGTTAATATTTTTTGTGTTTACTTTATTACTTCATCTAAACATGAAATTATTTTCATAATATGATTGTATTTTTATGTTTCTAACATATGATATTCAATAATCCATAATTAATCACTTGTAATAATAAAATTAAAATTATATTTTGTAACATATTATTAGAATATTTGTGACATATATTTAATATTTGATGAATATTTTTTTAATTTTTATATAATAGTATTAAAAAATTATAATAATTATAATATTTTCAAAATAAAAAAATAAGGTTGAATCCGATTGAACCGGTCAAATCACGAACTCTCAATCTTATCGATTCTTTATTCGGTTCGTTTTTAATAACATTGTATATAACCCCTTTTCTTCAATCATGTAAATTTATATAGTGCAAGTAAACTTGTTTTTATAACTTTTTTTTTTGTTCCGGTTACTTACTGGTCTTCAATATCCTATCCGACTTTTTTAAACTTACGACACCGATTAATTTATCATTGAACATATAATTAAATATATTTTTTTAATGGAATAAATTTATATACGCACCAAGCCAATTCTATATTAACAAGTTATTTTTATAACTTTTTTTTTATCCATGACTCTTTAATATCTGGCCTTACTTTTTTAAATTTACGGTATTGGTTAATTTAAAATTGAATATTGTTAGATTTATAATTGAGAATATTTATTTTAATGACATATGCTTCATGTGTGAGGCAATAATTGAATTTAAGACTAATTAAGTGTCATCCGGTGAAGAAATTTCCTATCATGTAAACTTTACTACTATATTTTAATTGACAAAATAAATTAAATGCTAAACACTAAATCTCCAATTTCAGCTTTGTTAATTGTTAAAATGATATAATTTATGAGAGCTTTTTTCTATCATTTTTTTATTAGATGTTATGTGAAGTTTAAATCTGATTAAATAACAAAGTAGTCAAATTTTCAATTATTTGAACTTAAAGTCATTTTAGAAATTTATGAAAATTATATTATTGAAAAGATTGAGATATGCCCATAATTCAATAAAAAACACAAAAATTATAAAAAAAAAAGAAAAAAAACATAACATTTCTTAGCAGATCAAGATATGGTAACCGTTTGATAAAATTTACACGCTGAATTACAAGCTTATAATCCATATAAGTTGCAACAGAGCAGGTAAAATTCATTACATTAAGTTTGAGAAGCAATTCCACGTGGCGATAGTGGGTTGTCCTTCCGGTTCACTAGTCTCCAAACTTGAATGTTTCGTTGAAGTTGCAACAAACCGAGCCAATAATTAATATTGCCGCTTAAACGCCAAGAAATTAATTATGAGTTCATTTCTAATTGCTACTACTAAATTAATCATTTTCAACTCAATACAGTAATTCTTCTTGATCTGTCAAATTTTATTTTATTAGCTGGAGACAATTATAGAATAAAACATATAGACGTAGTTGACTAGTATAAGATTACCTTTAAAAGTCAATTATGGTCAAGCTTAAAGATAGGGGAAGGGCAGTCTAGTTGACTGACTTGTTCAATACCTAAACTATCCATGCATCTTAAACTATTTTTAGTCTTATGGGCAAGGGCAATTTGGCCAATAACTTGAAATTGCGAGTTAAATAAATACCGAGCATCACCCTTCAGCTTGTATTGTATTGTATCCATCTTCTTCTGCTAAAACAAAATGGAATCATTCAAGCTTTGTGTTAAGTTAGCAAGCTGTGTGTTTTTGTTTTTCATGGTGTTCCTCTGTTCTTCTCTTTTTCCATTTGTATTGAATTGGATGCAAGTATTAAGCTGCAACTTGGGGAAGAATTACATATTCCTTCTGTGCAATGGGATTGTGGTTTTGATTGCGAAGAATTCTGGTCTAATGGGTAATTATTCTGAGATGATAAAGGATGAGCAGAAATCAGTTGTTATTTCTGTAGAAAATCAAACAGAGCTTGCAGAGGATAAAACGATGAACAAAGTCGAAGAAGAAGACCAAAATTCTTTGGTTATGGTAGTTCATGAAGAACAAGAACAAGAACAACGACAAGGACAAGAACAAGAAGAGATTGGGTGCCCAAGTGCAGAAGAGTTCAATAAGATATGCGATGATTTTATTAGAAAGATGAAAGAAGATATCAAGTTTGAGTCCAGGATTCAAATTAGCTATTTTTAATGTTTATTTAGATATTTGGTGTGTATATATATATATATATATAATTTTGATTTTGTGTATAATATAAATGTTTGGGATAGCATTGCAGAATAATCTTTTGCAACTTTTAACTTTGAAATTAAAGGGAATCCACAAAAGTTCACAGGATAATTATCGCATCTCCTAGAAATGGGCTTTGTCTGCATCATGTGGACCATTGTTGATTAATCTACTAACTAAAAACAATTTATTAATTACTTCAAATACTTGTATCAAACTTTATGTCCATATACAAATATCTTTTCTCACTCCTACTCAGATTTCAAATTAAAAAAAATCCATAACAACAATTACGAATAATTATTTTTATGAATTAAACTAATTAAATCAATATAATTATTTTAAAAAATAACATGTAGTTGAAATAATTAAAAGTCTAGTTACGTTTTCTTTTTTTTGTTAAAATTAATATAATTTACATTGGACAATAGGAAAAGGACATTAGCGATCCAATACAAGCAGCAGGTCAACTTCGGCAGATTCCAAGTTTGGTAAAACATTTCTGTCTTCCAGCTTAAATATTGGATTCTAATGTTTTAATCAAAGATTATGAGGTGTCCAGTTCATCCTAAAATCTTTAACATCATGATTTAACCACCTCGCTTCTTTCCCAAATTATCCCACTAATAATGATTAAGACATTTCTTTTATAAAGTAACTACATAAACCATCATAATTACTTGATTAATCAATCTCTATAAGTATTACTCCCTTCATTTTTTTTATCTGTTATTTTTAAGTAAAATTTAAATTATATTTATCTGTCACTTTTAGATTTTTAATATAATTTAATTTATTTTTTCAATTTATTTTTCTTTCCCAATAAAGTTAAAACCAATCAGATTTAATAATTTAATACTGACTTTAAGTTTATTTATTATTTTTTAATTCTAGTAAAAATATTTATTATTTTTTAATTTTAATAAAAATAATAATAATAAAAATAATAAAAGTGACTGATAAAAAAAATAAAAAAAATACTATTATATATACACAATGATGCCATTATCTGCTCTTTCTACCTACTATTCATCAACTTTTATTTAAATATTCGAATGGCATCTTTTAAATTTAGGTAAGATCCATAATTTAATTTCTGAATTTTAACATTTTTGTTTCAAAATTATACATTAAATTTTTTAATTTTTATTTATTTATACATTGTATTTCTATATTTTCAAAATTATATATTGAATTCCTGAACTTATATATTATAACACATTAAATTAAAACAGATGTCACAAATAATAATATTTTACGCGAATTTAATCGCATTTGTTCCATTTATTTTGAATTTAATATTTTCTATTCTAAAAATTTAAGAACTTAATATATAATTTTGAAAGTATAAAAATTCAATATATAAAATCGTTAAAGTATAAGATCAAAATATACATTTTTTCTTAAATTTATGAGTATCAGATTAAATTTTATGCTGATGGATGAGGTTAGATAACTCTTCTATTCATTCCATTCTTTAGTCATTAAATCGTATTTTTTAATTAGTAAATCGTATTTTAAATGATATTATTACAAAATGAAAATTGCTGACATGGATATTCCAAAATCAGGTCACAGCCAGTACATGTGAAGAACAGGACCGACCAACTACTAGAAAAAGCATAAATCTAACCCCGACTGACCCATCAAAAGAATAAGACCGACCAACAATTACTGAAACATGGATAGAAACATGGATATAATGGGTTAGGTTGAGTTGTTGCAATTCTACTTGAAAAGCCATCGTCTACCCTAAGTGTTTGTTTCAGAATTTCATGGGAACACTTTTCCTGTTGCATACACTATAGGGAACAAAGTTTTCATAGTCAGGGTCCTTACTGCTCAGTTAAACCTTTGATTTCAGATTTACATTGCCACGAATTCAACAGTGCTGTTGTTTCCTATCTAAAATCTCATTTTCCATTACATTATAGCATAATAAAATATGCTATTCCCACTCTTACGACCACACTGATTATCCAATAAGATCACTTAATAATGGTATATTAATATTCCATAAACAAATGAATATGAAACGGCAAAACTCTTCCGCTATTCCTGAGCTTCAATTTCTATAAAATTGCTCAAGCAAACCAGAAAATAAATCTGTCCTTTTGTTCCTAACAAAATTACTTAACAATTGCACAAAATAGGCTGTCATCATTTTAGGAAAGAAAAAGCATAACAATATAACTTCACGCTGTTACACGAATGCAATGTGTTCCATTTCCCACATTGACAATGGAATTTCACAATGCTGGAAAAAATTAATATGCTCCCACTAGTGATACAGAAGAGAACGCATACAAGCACACAAACCAAGCCACTGAAAACTTAAGCTGTTACACTAGCTGGAGCATCATAGTATCATAAATTATACCACAATAAGTCAAAGACATATTTAATTCTTTTGGGGTGTTAATCCCATGATTGAAAAATGTCCAAATCACAGTTCAGCCAGTACACAATATGCAAAATGATAGACAGAAAGAAAATGACTTTGTGCATATGAGTGTGTTCTGTGCAATAAGTGGCAGTCTTAAAATGCTTCTGGCGGCTATTAAGATCATTCAAATTCTTATGCATCACGGATACCGATAAACACAGAAGAATCTACGAAAGAAAAAAAGAAAATTCAGACATTAAATGAGTTTTTACCTCAAAAATTTTCGCTTGGATGCAAACTTCTCGATCAAAGTTGCAGTCTTTCGTTTCTCTTCATATCAGAAGCTGAATTCCATTTAGCTTCACCAAGATGGAAATGCTTTGAACCATGATAAATAACTTCAACTAATCATCATTGGTATCTAATTACTCATGCTGGCCGCAGATGCCGATCGCGCGGCCATTTGGCCGGACACAGTTTTTTTTTCTCCTGATACCAATTTCCTGATCTCCCGTTGTTAAAAATGAAGTGAGACATACCTTTTTTAATTTCCAGTTATTTCAATAAGTTTATGAATGAGAGAGAAATTTGGTTGGCTTGGTATGATTACTGACAATCTAAGGGGGCGTATTGTTTCATCTGGATTCTGGTACAGCTTGCAGACCAAATGAATACTCCAGAGAAGGGACAATCTCCTAAAAAACTAAATTTTTATTTATGCATAATTTGTTGTACAATTGATATGTTCACTTTCTACACTGATGCGGCATGAAAAGCAGATGAGATGCTGCATTTCAACACTTCATCTCTCTAAAAGGAGAAAGACAATGATTTCAAGACAAAACTCATCAAGGGGAAAAAATCCACATTTAATATGTAGCTCAACAACTTCACACAGATTCTTCTACGTCCATAATCACTCATGTCTACACCAACAGGCAACTTCTCATATTATGTTTCAAAGGTAAGTCTAAAAATAACATCAAAGTCAGTTTACAGGATAGTCAGGATTCTTCAGAAAATATAGAACGGCATAATTTTCCTCCACTGTGTCCTTCCCAAAAGGACTTTCCTACAACTAACAGTTTCTGATCAAACCCATGAAATGATAAAACAAATTAAATGTGATAAATGACTGATGTATTGTTTGAGCATGAAGAATACCAAAATAAAAAACGACTATAAATAACACACCTGATCATAAATACACTGACTGAGAACACTTAAGTATCGAGACATAGGCATCGATTATGAATCAATTAAAAAGAAATAAATTCTCTCTCCTCACCTTTAATGCATCTTACAACTTAAACGGGCCACAGTTCTTGCCCAGACCATTTTAAGCATTGAGAACCATGCAAATTAATTACAGCAAGACAAAATAAATTATCACTAATGAACATAGGATGGTCAGTGGAGAAAAACCAAAAATTTGTATTTCCCACCCCATATTGGTTGCCAATATAGCATTTGCAATTTATGAACAGTAATTACCTATCACGATTCTGTACCTGTAAAAACATCTGTATTTCTTCTAACTATCCCCAAACTTTCTGAATGGGAAGGCTTCCAACTGTATAATATCCTCCATTCCTCTACCAAAGTTAAGATTCACTAATATTGTTATTGGCCACATTCAATGAGAATTCTTCTGTCGCTTGCATACTTCTAACAAGATCAAGGAGTGCTGAAAGCTCTGTATGAACATAAGCAAAGCGTTCCTTGGATAATAATGATTCTGTTAATATAGTTGCAGCAAGAGAATGAAAGGCTTCAGTACACTCATTGCTGTTGCTTTGAGCTCTTTGATCATCCAAAGGCACCAAAGAATGCTCCTTCCGCCACCGAAGAGGGAAGTATTTTTCTGGGAGTTGAAAGTAGTTTTTGACTGCAAATACTCGAAGACAGTGCCTACATAATATTCCAGAATGTTCAAATTCCTTGCATGAACAATGAATTTGCTCTTCTTCTGGCATCCAAATTACAAAACATTCCCCATCCATTTTCTTGTAATGCCGCACAATGTATGATCCATCTGTCATTTCTTGTGTTCCATATTGCATGGAGATAACTATTTCTTGCTGCAAAACATTAAATGCATAAGGTGTGAGAACACCTCGTGCATGCTCTTCAATAGGCATGCATGTCTTAATATGCACATATTGCATTTCATCTCTACCATTATTCCCAAAGTTGGCAGCAAATCCAACCTAAAAGATCCACAAACAAAGTTCAAAATCCAGTGCATCCATAGATCAAAAAAGAAAAAATAATAAAGAAAAGCCAGTCAGTCAAATTCTAAAAACTAGTAGCTGCACACAGTCATGCCACCAACATACCTGCTCAAAGAATACTTGCAAACATGATTGTACACTCAAGATCCTTTTCAAGAATGCATCCAACGATTGTGAAAACTCAGCTGTCATGGTACGAGCCAGAAAGTAACCTCTGATGCAGCAAATTGCCCAGGATACTCGATAGGAAAAAAGTAAAGTTATATGTTTATCTGCGGCAAGTCCAAATCTAGCAACCAAAACATTCCATTGATGATCAAAATCTTCTATATTTTCCAGGTGACATAACAAATCAAACTCGGCTTTGAATTCTTCATATTGTGATCCAAGAGCCAAAGAGAACCAGCTGGAAATTTTGGAAAGAATGTGCCATATAAATATAATATGTTTAGTGTTTGGTAACTCCCTTGATATAGCATCTCTAAGACCTGAATCTATATCAGTTATAATGGTCTGTGGACGTCTCCCTTGCATAAAGCGAAGAAAACTCTGTTCAAAAGAAGAAAATAATAAAAAGACATGAAATAGCCACAAAATGTTCACAAAAATTCTGTCCACAAACCTGTAAAGCCCATGAGAAGGAATGAGAACTTTCATCTTGCAACAAAACACATCCAAATAAAATTGCCTTCCATGATTATCCATGCCAAACCACATTCCCAAGAGCAATCCATATGTAATAGAACGATATGTGGTGTCAAATATAACTACATCACCATATAAGGTATATCCACGAACAGAATGCCCATATGACCATGCAACGTTCTCAAGCTTTTCATTTTCATCAGTAGTATAATCATAAGCAAAATCTGCATCCCTCTCCGCCATAGCCTTGCAGGCCTCAAGGAGTTCTAGTGTATCATTCTCTCTCTTCTCAGTGAGCAAAGCATCATTTTCTTGGACAGTTTTTTTACAAGTCCGAACAAAATTCCTAACATCCTTCTCTATAAAGGGCAATTGTCCAGGCTGAACA
Source organism: Excoecaria agallocha (assembly GCA_037975025.1). NCBI lineage: Eukaryota > Viridiplantae > Streptophyta > Magnoliopsida > Malpighiales > Euphorbiaceae > Excoecaria > Excoecaria agallocha. Next base: position 70,176,044 of record CM075807.1, on the reverse strand, counting down.
CCCTTTTCTAACTCCAACACCTTCACTATCCGGTTGACAGGAAAACCTGCTTTGGATAGCAAAAGAATGCGTTCTTGATCTGCCTCCTGTATTTTCCGATATGCAGGTAGCAAGCGCACTTGATCATCTTCCAACAATTCATGATTATGGACATTGCTAAACTGAGAGACATACCACTGTGTAACACCATCAAAAATTTCCTTTGTAAGATATAGTTTTGCATCACATCCACATCGAACTGATTTTCGGTCCCTGGGATGCTCCACATTAGCCTTTTTTCTTGGTTGATTGAATCCAGATCGGTAACAGACAAAATCACGTCTATAAATCCCTAAATTTTGACTTTCAGTTGAACGTGCTTTCCTGATTGAAAATCCATTCTTCCGTGCAAAATTGCTGTAGTACTCAAAAGCATCATCATCACTGTTGAAAATTTGACCCACATATGGTGTGAAGACAACTTCTGTTGATGATGATGTTGATGGTGACTCATTCTTCACAAGATGATAGTTCACTGATGTCTGATCATCTCCTTCATACTTAATATAGCATTTCCAATCTCCACATGGACATTGCCGGCGCCGGATCCATATGTTGTTTGATGGCTTTAAGGCCATTGGTAGCAAAAGATAATTTCTGGACTTTTATGCACTGTATGGTTCTGTCAAACTGCAAAACAAGAGAAAAAATGAGTTCAGATTTAAATTAAACAAATAAAAAAGTAAATAAAGGACCTCCAACTGAATGAAAGTAAATTGAGCTAGAAAAGGAACAAAAAGAAGGATATGGGTACAGACATTAAGAAACCATATTAGGTGTTTGGTACCTAAGGAAATCCAGTTCTCACTTAACTCTCTCTCTCTCTCACATGCACATGCATAGAAAGGTTTAGCGTTGGACACAAAAACTATGAAAAAGATAAAATTTGAGAAATCCATAACCGATGACGTCTTTCAACCTCGATTTTGCAGCAATTGAACAAATGTGAATTTGCTGAAGATAGGGGTTACTGGTTTTAGAACTCGGTAATTATTCAGCTTATATTTGACATTATAACAGTTTCATTTTTTTTTTTGGGAAAAAAAATTAAAACCTGTACCTTTAAGACTTCATAAACGAAGAACCTATCGTTCATAATTTCTTTCCATAGTGCTGCTCAGTTAACAAACAAAGAAAAGGAGTACAAAATAAATTAGGTCGCTTTCAATGTAATTAAACCCATATTAGCATGGCGCAAACTCGGGTGTGGATTGGAAAGCGAATCGCCACAAAACAAATAAGACCCAAATTAAATCCGAAAGCATAAACTAACAAAATTAAAGTAAACCATAAACCCAAAAAAAAAAAAATTGCAGCAGAATTGAAAAGTAGAAACAGAATTCAAAGAAAAAAAATTCAAAATTCTGTTCAACTGAAAAAAAAAACGAACAAAACAAGAAGAAAACTCGAAAATTGTACATAAAGGGTAAATAAAAGAAAGGGAATGCAAACAAACCCATAAGAATGATTCTAGCTTCTCAGCCTTCGACAATGTGGCAGTGACAACAACCACCTGCAAACAAATAGGATTGAGAGTTAGAGAGAAGAGAAGAAATTGTGTAAGACCCAAAATCGAGAGTGATAATAAAAAGAATTAAAGTGGGAAGAAGAAGCTTAAATTGGGAAATTACATAGAAATAAGTAAGAAATGCGAGAAGGGAAGATAATCAGAAAAAAAAAAAAAAAGGAGGAAGTCCCTTTTTGATATTTGAATTTGTCACTGAGCGAGCGTGCGTGAGGATTTTGTTGCAGAGTCAAAATGGAGGCCCAATTTGGTTATGGGCACCGTCAGGTTTAATAAGTCCACTAACTTTAGCTTTCTCTGCCACGTAGTCGAAATCCCTTTAACACTTTTTTATGGGATCCGCCCATGTCAAAATATTATTGGCAAAATCCATAATTTTGTTATAATTTTAACTTTTTATATATTAAATTTTTTTAATTATTATTATATATTTATACATAAAAAAATTTATATTTTTAAAATTATATATTAAATTTCTGATTAAATCCAAACAGATAATAAGAATAACAGTATTTTTTAAAAATATATGTGATTTTAAGAGAGCATGAGTTATAATATCATCTGTACCGTTCATTTTAAACTTAATATATTTTTCTCGAAGAATTTAGAAATTCAATGTATAATTTTGAAAGTATAGAGATTCAATATATACAATCGATAAAATATAGAAACTAAAGTATAAGTTTTTTCAAAAATCATTATTATCCGCATCTAATGTATTAAATTATTAAGTAAAATCTATAATTTAGTTATTAAATTTTAATTTTTTTACATAATAAGTCCCTGTACTTTCAAAACTACACATTAAATTTTTTAAATTTTCAAAAATAACACATTAAGTACAAAATGGACAGAATTAACAGCAGTGTAATACACATTTTGTTAAAATTCACATCTATTTTAACAGAATGCTATTATTTTTAACGTTTATTTGGATTTAATGTATTTTAATAGATAGATTTAGAAATTCAATATGTAGTTTTAAAAATATAGAAATTTAATATGTAAATATGTAAAATTTGAAAGATTCAATATATAGTTTAAAAGTATAGAGATACAATGTATAAAAACGTTAAAATTCAGGGATTAAATTATGGGGTTTTCCAAATTATTATTATTAAGAGTGTGTTTGGATGCTGATTTTTCATTTTTCATTAATGTATTGTATACATGAAAATAATAAATATTTTTTTACGGTTGTGTTTCGTGATTTTATTTCATGGTTATAAAATTATAAAAAGTTACTATTTTTTAAATGACCATTTTATTCATTTTTCATTTTACAAAATCACGAAACATTTAAAAACTACCATTTATAATTCCTAAGATAACATTTAAAAACTATTATCCTATAATAGTTGAGGACATTTATGTCAAATTAGTATAAAATGACAGGTTATAAAATTATAAAAAACCATACAGTTTTTCTAAAAATGATTCAGCATTATCCAATAAAATAAAACATTATACATTAATAAACGATTATAAAATACCATCCAAACATACTCAAAGAGATAAGGTATTTTTCTCCATAAATTATATAAAATGGAGTGATTTTACTCTTAAATTCTTCTTTCTTTCTTTTTTCCCAATCTTTATTCTTTAACTAAATGAAACTGCGTAATTTTGCTTTTTTTTTTTTTAATGGAAAATCTGGTTGACAAATAGGAGTAATGACGCCCAATCAAAATTCACCACGTGGATATTTTTCTTCATGATCAGAATGTTGTGCTGGCAATTCCCGTGGCATTCATATAAGAAAAAAAAAAGTATTTGGTTTCCAAAAAAATGCAAAATTTGTCATCATTTAGTCGGAAACTAAACAAAAATTTTCCATTTTCCTTCAAGCCAAACATACGTTCTCTTCAACTACCTCCTCCATCTTTTTCTCTGTCTTTTTCCAGAGGTTCTTCAAATACTAGAACTGCATGCCACTAACAAGCAAATAGGAAGAATGAGGAGATGAATCGCTAAATTTGTTAACAAAGCTACTTTTAGTAATTCATAATATATATAGGTCTTCATATTATAAAATAATTAATTTTAAGAAATGAGATAGATTAATTATATTTTTTCAAAGAATTCGCTTCCAGTAATTAATGAGAAAACCAAAAGAAAGTGGGAGGAAAGGCACATTAGTCGTGCAATTTCAATTCTCCAATCAGATCCAGACTTTTTGTTTTGAAATTGGATGCCAGTCCAACCACCACGATGGAGAAATCTATAACAGAGAATCAGTCAATTTTTTACCTTCCTTTTTAAAATGCTTTTTACGAAACTACCACGTCCTTGGCAGAGGTACGCTTCTTCATTGACTTTCTCTAAACTTATCTTACTTTAAAAAAAAAAAAAACTTACCTTACTTTTTAAATATGCTAATTCACACTCATTTTCTACTGTTTATTTTTCATTTGGTATTCTAAATCTCATAATTTACTTCACCTCATTTAACATTGTATAACTACGAAATAATGCTCTTTTAATTGATCAGAATTCGAATCATATTCTGTCATAAAAGATATAATTATTAAAAAAAGAAATATTGTATGACTATAACAGTTAAAAGTAAATTCAACCAATAATCCCAACAAACTTTTTTTGAAATTGTACCATTGAATAAATTGCTGTTTAATCTTCAACAAGTTCCCAAACTAAAAACAAAACTATATTTAGTTCATTTGATTTATTAGTAGAGAAAGGGCCAGGAAATTTACCTTCAATCATAGGGACAGGAGACTTGCACAGCATTGACTGACTTTTTCAATTCCAAAACTACCCTTAATTTTAATAACATTTGTGGACAACCAAAGGACAAATCTGGCAAAAACTAAAATCCTGAAGTATATAAATCAAGAGTTGTAGACATTAAAATCAAGCAAGCAACAACAGATCTCCCATTAGCCAATCTCTTGAGTCTTGTTGATTCTCCTGAAAAGTTCTTTTATTTGAAAGATGGAATTAATCAAGAATCAAGATTACCAAACTGATCAATCAAGAAAATCCAACAAGTTGAATATTGTTCACCTAGCCACTAAATTCTTCTTCTCACTTTTCTTCTTCTCTATGATTTTGATCTGCTGTTCACTATTTTCTTTCACAATCAGCTTCATGCAATTCTCGATTTCCAGCATTGGCAAGACTTACATTTTCCTTCTCTGCAATGGAATTCTGGTTTTCATTGCCACGAACTCAGGTTTCGCAGGGGTTTCTCATCAAGAAACTCATAATCTGATCATAAAGAATAGAAAAAATTCACAGCAAGAACTCGGATTGTGTCAAGATATAGTAGTTAAGGCAAAGGAGCAAGAAGTACAACAAGATATAGTGGCCATTGCAGAGGAACAAGTAGTAAAAGAAATTCAAGAAGTACAAGAAACGCAAGAAAAATATGATCAGAAGGCTATCAAAGAAGAAGAAATGGGAATGATGAGCACAGGAACTAAACAAGAAATGTGATGATTTTATACGAAAGATGAAACAAAATATTAAGCATGAAGCTCAACAACTAAGATGTTTATGACTTTACATGCTTATTTCTGCTTCTCTTGTATTTTTTTTTCCTCTGCTAATATAGGTTTTTTTGCGCATAAAGTGCATATCCCATGCCTTTATGTGTATTATTTTAGCAAAATTTATATTTTTGAGAAATAATATTCCAATCTCAATAAAGATACAATGTGAAATCAATTTTATAATATGATGCTTTAGAAAAGTGGTATTCTGAATGCACAAGCAGTAAGCAAAAGTTAGCAACTTTAGTGTCCTTGACTGCTATTGCTTGACTTGAAATTTCTTGAAAAAAACTTGCCTAAATTACTGTGTTATATGCATGAAAATTTCATGGGCCTAATTTAGATAAGAATTTACCATTTTAAAATTTTAAAGTGAATTATATACATGAAATTTATGAGATCCGGAAATTAAAAGGGGGAAAAAGTATTTATTTGATATCCTAATGGAAAGAAACTTAGGCTATGTTTGGTATGACGTAATGCAATGTAGTGTAATAAACAATGTAATGGATTAAAAAATGTAATGTAATATGATGTAATTATGATTAAATTACTATATTTGATTACGTTAGTAATGTAATGTAATTATAAATACGTTCCTATGTTTGATTGGATTATATATATGTATTAGAATGTAATTATATTTATCATTATCAAATTATTTTATATATTTATTATATTATAAAAATATAATAAATTCCAACTTAATAAAGCATAATTTAAAAAAAATATATATTTACGACTACATAAAACAAACAAAAATATCACCAAAGTATTAAATAAGAACATAATTTTCTATCTATTTCTTCTCCACTCATTGAACATATCATTTGCCAAATTATCTCTCCAAGCACTCCATTCATTTGATGTTTCAATCATTGAAATAACATTCTCGATTTCATTAAATCTCTTTCCTTGAAATCTTCTTCTATCTAGCCTCTATTCCATCTTATCATCAGGTCTTTCCCTTCTCATTAAATTATGAAGAAGACAACAAGCAATAATAATCTTATTGTAAGTCTTGATAGGATAAAATGCATGACTCCAAAAAATTGCCCAACGCAGTTTAAGCACTCCAAAGCATTTCTCAATAACGTTTCTTGCGGCAGAATGCTTCATATTGAAAAATTATTTGCTAGAATTAGGTTGATGTCCTTCCTTCCAATCATTCAAGTGGTATCTATGTCCTCTATATGGTGCAAGAAATCCTTCACAATTTGTGTAGCCGGCGTCAACAAGATAATATTGTCCTATATAAAAATTATGGTAAAATTTTAAAAATAAATTATCAACTAAAACTATAATTAAAACTATAACTCAAATAAGATACATTTACCATGAGGAACTCTTAATCCATTTTTTCTAGTTATTGCATCTCGCATAACTCGACCATCGGCAGCCGATCCCTCCCAACCGGGCAATACATAGATAAATTACATATCTTGTGAACAAACTCCAAACACATTAGTGACGATTTCACCTTTCCGTGATCGATATCTAGGTCTATCTTCTCTAGGCACTTTGACACGAATGTATGTGCCATCTAAAATTGTTTCAAGTTATTGTCTGCTAATCAAACAAAAGGTTACACTACTATTGTTAGCTATAATTTAATCTTATCTCACCTTCAATATTTGTATATTTAAAATATAATTTCTTTTTAACAAGGGAATGTTTTGATATTGTAAAAGTTATGCAATTTTTTGACCCAAGTCCATACTTATTTTTGTGGAGTCAAGTGAGGCAAAACCCATTGAATATAAAATACGTTAAGATGAAATTACTGATAGTGACTACCTTATCAATGTGTAATGCATTGCTTATATGATTGTGTGCTTTTATGATTATTGCATTGCTTAAATTAGAATATGCTGATGGTGGGACTATAATGTGTAACACTGAAAGCCATGCATTGACTACTTGGCACGCAATAAACAAATGCCACCAACGAACTCTTTCTCTAAAAATCAATATATTGATCCATAAAATGGGGTTAAGACACTTCTGCCAATTCATCTGATTCTAATTTGCAAAGAGTGGCAACTACTAACTCTGTCTCGACTTGACCTACTCACAGTTATCCAGTACTGTAACGCCCCAAAAATTTGGATTGATTATAGTAGATAATTTAAGACTTATCTAGAAAGTAAAAAGAAGAAAGAAAAGATAATTGGTGAGGATTATTGGGATTTGTTTTATATAGATGTGTGGTTTAAATTTAAAGAGGAAAAGAAAAGAGAATTTGGGGGATAAAGTTGATGTTTAAAAGAAAGTTGTGTGGTTTAAAAATAAAAGAAATAAGTTAAAAATGAAGGAAAGAAAAAGGAAGAGGGAGGAGGAGAGTCGGGGAAGAGAAGGGAGGCGGAGGGGAGGCGTTGGCGCCGATCAACGGCGATCGGTGCGGCTGCCACCACCTCGGCCGCCGCCCTTTCTCTTATCGTCGTCTCTTCCCTCCGGCAGCTATTTCTTTTCATCTTCTTTTCAACCGGATCGATCTCCTCTTTTCGGCGATCCCCGATGGCGGTGGAAGGGGTGACAACACCGGTGAGATCACGAGGCTGAGGCGGATCTTTCGGTGGTCGCCGATCGTCCCCACTCGCCGGCGAAGTGCAGATCGGAGCACGTGATAGCTAGCGGTTTTAGGTGGTTTTCTGGCCAAACCATGATGTTTTGAGGCACGTGAAGACCACCGGGAAGTTACCGGTAACTCTGGCTTCAGGTGGGAGGCTTCGGCGGGTCTCTGGTGAGGCGCCGGCGAGGCTCCGGTGAGGCAGAATGGAGAGGGCATTCTGGTCTTCGACTTTATGGTATGAGATACTGAAATTTCCTCTGTGAAAATTTAGTTAAGTTAACTTGGAAATTGATTGTATGTGTAAATGTTTGTCTTAAGTGTTTATATTAACAGAGTATAGGAATTAGACTAAGAATTTAATTTCTTGTATAATGTTGAAGTAAGTTTGGTTAATTGTTATGATTAATATTCACTTTGCATATATTGGACTTATATAAGAAACTGATAAACTGTAAAGGTAAATGAATCATAGTGTTAGTGAGAAAATAGTTTTGAAAGTGTAATAGTTAAAGTGCATGTAGTTAGGCTGAACTAGGCGAGATAGAGTTTGAGCTTAATTTGATTTGAGTTTTAATGGCTTAAATGGATTGATTTCAAGGCTTAAGGATATGTAAAATTAAAATATGCTTGAGATGAGAAATGAATAGAAAACTTAATGGAAGAAATTGCAAATTTGTCGAGTAATTGATTCATTTCTTGTTATCATGAATGATTGAACTTAATGTACAGGTGTCACAGGAATTATATGTAAATGCTTAAGGCATGTAAAAGTTATTGATAGATCTTGAAGATAATAATTGATAGTGAGCTTAAAATGTGATTTGAGTAGAATTTCAATTAAAAGTCATGATAAAAGGTGAGATTTATTTAAGGAAATAGATTCTACATTATAAGTAGTATAGCCTTCTTGATTACTTAAGTATGATATATCTATCTCTAATGACATAAAACATAAAGCAATAGAGTAAAAACATGGTAAGGATAACTCAACTTAGTTGTGGCTTAGTTTTAGAAGTTGGAAAGTATGGTTGCCATATATGGATGCAATAGTGTCTTAACTTATGTTTATCAAGTTTTGGTTATATCATATAGTAAGAATTCATTATGTTATGATGATGAGAGAACTTGCATGGAATAACTATTGTTAAGTAACTTAGTAATTAATATGATCTAATAGACTATAAAATAAACTTTTGATATCATGAGAATAATGATAGCTAAACGCTATGTAGTTTTACCTGTTGGTTTAAATATATATGTGTTGTCATATTATGCATCTAGATAGGTAGTTATGATGTTGAACTTATATGTATGTATAGATGTTAAGACAATATGTAATGGCATAATGATATATGGTTTGATAACATGATAATAAAGTAATATGTCGTTGTAATAAGAAGAATTTATGTTCAATAGTCATAGTTGCTATCATTTCGTACTTGCTAATTTAGTAAAAGACATGTGACTAGAATAGGACGGTTAAAGTCTTAATACATCAGTAATTGATCAAGTTAAAAGACAAACATAAAAGGTTACTCTTTGGAGATAGTTAAAGCTAAGTAACGTTTTATTCTCATTTCTTGCTGTAAAATTTATACAAGTATTGGGTTATACAGTGTTTTAACTTCATATATGCTATTATTATATAAAATGCATTTTGCTAAGGTATTAAACAAAGAAGTTATTTGATACGTAAGAGATCATGATAGAGTAAAAAGATGATTATTTGGAATTTAATATACGATAATTGAAGATTATAATGTCATAATACAAAACAAGTGAGAATGTAACTAGTATAGTAGTAGGCTATTAGTATAAATGTGATACAAACATGTAAGGAATGGAAATACCTTAAAATATAATGAATTAAGAAATATTATGAAATACTTGTTTCTTTATGAATCTTTGTTTAATACTTGAATAACACAAATGAATATCATTATTATAAATGGAATAGACATAGTTTTATGTTTACGCTCTTAGGGTATCATGAGAAGATCGACGATTAAATACTATGCACTTACATGTGTTTGCTTTAATATATTGGTGTTTTAATATTATGTATTTAGATATGTGATTATGACATCGAACTTATATGCATCTATAGGCGCTAAAATAATATGAAATGGTGTAGGTAGACATTGATCTCAGATTCATAACTGAATATATGCATTTGCGGTATTAGTTGAGTATATATGTGATGATTAAATTGAGCACTATAGAGCAGGTGAGATGGCTATAACGAACCATGCAGGTACGTCTTTCTGAAATGACTATGTGTTTATGTGCTGATTTAGACGCTCATAGTGGATGTGATTATATATGATTTCATTTTTATGAAAGCAGTCTAGTAATGCATAAACTATTATGACAAGGATAAGTATTGTTATTATATGGCTATCAGAAAGTTTGAAAGTAATTTGAAAGAGTGTATATTAAGTAAACTCCTTTGATGACTGAAGAGTAATGTAAAGAGAAATTGTTGAATTATTGTGAAATAATTCATGACATAAGTGAATGATGGTTCACAAACTGTACAAAAATATTGAATGTTCTGAATAACTGTATTATCTGGATTGAAATGATGATAAAGTTGATAAATGTACTAAAAGCAAGTGATCTTTTGCGCCCTTAGAAAATAGTCTGGCAGTAAAACTAGCTCAGGATATAATTGGCTGGCCATAGGGATTCTATACCGCGGTGCAAGTCATGGCGAATTGCTTAGTTATGGTAGGATCACTGATCTCCATAGCTTCTGTTTGTATCTGGTATCTGCTACGTGGAAAAATGATCTTTGAGATCATTTTTCAATCTGTTTGTGGCCTATGGGGTCCACATCCCGTATATCCAGTTTGAGTATTTCTGTCGGTACTATTCTAGGGGCATTAATATGAAAATAAATTAAAAAGTATAAAAGATAAGAAATGTTATAGTTCATAACTAATATGTATAAGAATTATCCTCTTGTATAAGTACATCAAATGGATAATAAATTGCAAGTTATAATATCGATGAGCATGTGATCATTTAATTTTATATAAGCATTATGTATCTATATATTTATGTATAGGTATGTATATCACTCTGATATCGATCAAGTATATAAGGTATGGCATACTATGGTATTAAGTATTATATTGTTCACCTTGTTAAGATTATTTAATGATTTCATGAAAGTGAATTTGGATTGCATACTATGTTTTAAATGATGTAGATGTATGAAAGAAATATGCCGGATGTCTTTTGTGGTAGCAATGAGTGATGCATTGATTACTGAGTTATTAAGTTTTATTGCCTATGTAAGTAAAGTGTTCTGTTGCTTATACTTGTGATTTATTGCTGAATGTAAGAACAGGGATCTAAGATAATTGAAGGTATATATTAAGAGTGTTATTAACTTTGTATTTGTATAATGGATATTACATGTTTAAAAGATTATCTTTAGATTATTCTGTCCCCACTAAGCTTTATAGCTTAGCACGAATTTTATTATCCGTGTAGGTAGCGGGATAGACTTGTTTTTGGTTAGACAGCTGCTTCGGCTCAACCATCAAAAGAAAGGATTTAGGTTCGAGCAATTCATCTTTTGAGGTTCACAGATGTAGCGAGGCGATCTTTAATGTAAATTGTTTCTATTTTGAAGTATTATAGTAACTTAAGAGTGTAATTTGTATTATTGACTTATCTTAGGAATTGTGATTAATAATGAGAATGGATGAATGAGATGCTTGATGAAATTATTTTTGTATTGTTGTGCCCCTGATGGGCTGAGGAAATTGTCTGATTTTCAGGTGGATTAGATAAGTTTTTAGATGTTATATTGCCGGATTTTTATTTGGTAATTAGTCATTTGGACAATTATAGCTTTATCGGCTTATTTAATTTATAAGTATTTATTTTTGGATAACTCTGGGTCGATGGGATAGTTAAGATTCAAAAGAAAAATCTTGCTGATTTTGGAATTGTCACTCAGTGCATTGCTCCTCAAAGAGTCAATGACCAGTATCTGACAAATGGTCCTTGAAAAAAAAATTTTCCAATTTATCACTCGTTTCGGTTAAACTGTTCAGTAAGGGTGTTACAAGTACAACCAGAATTCTCAGTTAGGTTCTAACCCTAACAGATTATCAAAATCTGCATTCACTCTAGAAGGAAGGATTAAGTAGTAAGGACTAAGTGAGCTTCTGTGAATTAAGGAATGGAAGGAAAAGCTCATAGCAAAGAATAAGTGGAAACAAGAAGGTATAGGAATCCACCACCTGTCAAGAATAAAATTGGGTTTAGTTCTAGATGAAGAATTAAAAGAAGTGGTGGTAGATTTTAAGGAGAAAAGTGGCAATGGGAAGATAGCAGAGTGAGTTAATGTTGCCATCCATTGCCATTGCCATCTCTGTCATAGAATAATATTCCCAAAAGATTTGCCTACCAGAATAAAGAGGGACTTACCCACCATTTATAATGTATGAGTTCAGGAAACTACAATTTTCATTTTTAAATAGAAAATAATTGATGATATGTTAAGGGATTTGAGGTTGACTTGCACTCTTGAAGCACAAAGCAAGCTACTGGAAAGAGTTATGGCAGCAATTATGCATTGTCATCCTGTTTAGCTATATCCATTATCAAACTATCTGTTAGCATTAAAAGAGCAAACTACTAGCGTTCAATATAGAGTTACACATAATTCTCGTTTCCCATCGTCTCCTAGTCTCCATTTCTCATAATTTTATGTCTACCTATTGAACAATAACATTGTACATTATGTGTGTCAATTTAAACAAAATGAGACACGAAACATGAACTTTCAAAAGCATGACAATATCAAGTCAGAGATATGAGAAGAACTGAATACCCTGCATTTTAGTTTTCTGGAGAAGAACCATATCTATTTTTTCTTTTTTAATGTGCGAAAACACCATTCTTTTTTTAACTACTGAATTCATCCAATATCCACAAATTGTAGAAAATCATGGTTAGATCAAAAGAAAAAAAATTCAACAAATCGTAGAAATCAAACAGCCAATATCCACAAGAACTCATTCAATCCAATCAACCCTACACAAGCACTTGCATTTCGATCATTTATAACAAGGAAACGCAATACTCTAGAGAGATCAATAACAATGTAAAGAAAATGAATGACACATTTTTAAATCTCCCAAATTAAATCAAATACCCAAACCATAGAGCAAAGCAGAGAACCCATCATTTCACCACTTCAAAATCTATTTGCAGGAGAAGCAACATAGAGAAGCAACATAATGAAGAAATATAGAGCAGAGAATGAAGAAATTTCCCAAACCAAAATGGATAGATTGTGAAGGAGAGGAGAAACTAACCGTAGAGAGAAAATCTAAGCAGAGAATGGTCACCGGAGGAGGAAGGCATCAACAAGAGGAAGGTATAAACAGAGATGGCGGCGGTGGCAATGGAGGTGAAGGAGGAAGAAGGACAATGATTTAGGTTATTGTAGAGAGAGGCTGTAACGTAATGAGAATTACTTGGGTTATGGAAAGTAATGGAAAATACACCTACTAATGCATTCAGGATTACATAAGTAAATAGAATTACATTACATTAATGGTATTTTTTATTAACAAATAGGGGATTAATTACATAATTAATTACATTACATTATAATACATGCTACCAAACACAGCCTTATTTCTTATGAATTAATGTCTTTTATAAAGGAATTAATAACCTAATGAACAAATTTGTTAATTAGTAACAAATTACACAAAATAAGGAGAGTACAAATTATGTGTCCACTTGGTTAGCGTTTGTTAACCTTGTAAAGTTTAGGTTGGGATGGAAAGAAAATAAAATTATTTCAATATTTTCGGCATTTTCAAACGTTTGTTAAAAAAAAAATGAATCCCACAATTTTTTTAACTACTTATATCTTAAAAAATCAAGATATGCATTTATGTATTTTGGCTGAGAAGAAGTAACTAAAAAATTGAAGAAAAAATATTTTTAATTCATCCCAAACAACTTAACAAACAATTGAAAAAAAATTTCAGAATACTTTCCAGTTTTATCTTGACTATTACATATCTTAATCCGGAAAATATTCTAATTTTATCTTAAAATTATTTATCTGAATCGATTTAACAAACGTTATCTTAATATATAGATACAAAATGACACTTATCAACTTAATCTAAATGAATCAACTAAAAGTCCAATTCTTTTAATTGAACTCAATTAAAACAATTGGATGAGTTAGGCTATTAATAAATTTTAAAAGCTCTTACAGTAATTAAGTAGATGTTTTTATTGTCTCATTGGAGACATTTCGGTTGTAAAATTGATTTCAATACAGTGAAAGATTTCAAATTTGAGTTTTTACTTCCCCGTTTCCTATTCTGTTAAAAAAATAGAAATATCCTATTGTACGTTTGCGATCCTAAGATATTAGTGAAAACATAAGATGAGAAATTTCAATGTTTGTAAATGGAAAATTATGCACAATGATCCATTAGGGATGCATAGCATAATCACTATTTAGGGATTTAGCAGGCGTGAAGGGACAACACAAGACCTTCAACATTAACAAATCAATGTTTGTATCTTAACTACAAGATTATGTTTTAACTGCATGACAAGCTACCCAACATTTTTTGTCTTTAAAATGACACAAAAGAGGCACATAACCCCACCATTAGATAAACAATCATTGCTAATTAAATAATTTAGTGACAAGATCAATATACAGTCACAAATTTTGGTTTCTTGGCCCCCCTATTTGGAGTTTGTAGGAGTAGAAGGCATCTTTCTTTCCTGCTGCCATTGCACTGACTCTGTGCACATGCACTAGTTTTGTCTCTTAATCAGATACAATTAAGTTATAGATTGACAGATTTATTATAGGGATATGAACAAATCCTTTTCTAAAAATTAAAACGGATGCATATTTATCTTTTAAATATATGTTGTAAGTTAAATTTACGTCTCATGTATTAAAAAATATTATATATTTAGCTATTAAATATATTTTTGGATTAAAATTATCTCATTATTATATAATTGGTTAAAATTTATCACTGAAACTAACGAGACAAAAACGCAAGAAAAAAATAAAAATACACATGTTACACTAATTAAAGTGATCTAAATTTACCATACATGCACTGTAAATTAATACTATGTTCTAACAAAATAAATTTTAACCAATTTTTCGAGAGTTAAATAAAAATGTCAATTTATAATGTGTGGTAAATTTATATGACTTCAACAGCATAATATATATTTTTCTGTTTACTTACCTGCAATTTCATTATTTATATATAATATTCGCAAAATATATAATAGTAGGATAATTTTGGTCTAAAAGTATATTTAAATAGTAAAAGTGTTATTTTCACTGCTTCATACACAAATCTATTCCAAAACATATTTGAATGGCAAATATGCAGAATTTTTAATATTTTAAAAGGCAAATTTAAACCTTTTCGTTTATTATAATTTTTTTTTTAAAAATAATAGCTTTAATATCTCTGATAATGAAAATAGAATTAAGGCAGTTCCAGGAAGGTTCAAAATCAAATTGTGGCAGACATGAACATTGACCGTGTTTGAGCTGCGTGGAATGTGATAAAATAAAGACTTGGTCTATTATGTTTGGTTAAGTACAAACAGAATAAATTCATGTCTTATTACCTGTCCCTTGGAAAAGGTCTAGGCCATGGATCCTGCTCTTCCACATCATTCTACATAATAGGTCCTTATTCTATCAGTGGTCTTTATTCACTGTGAAGTTTGGATTTCAGATTCTTCTGATAAGTTGTCTGACTTGAAAAACTCAACAGAACAAAAATGAACAATATAAACTGAATAGAACAGTCATTATGGATAAACCAAAGTATACATTTTGCCAAAAAAAAAAAAGAATAATATGTATAACATGCGATGCAACGAGCATAAATATGTTCACATCATCATGCACATGCATGTATGATAAATAAACCCAGAAATATATATCAATCGCAGGGCCATTTTTCAGGCTCAATTTTTAGCAAGCATATAATGTAATCTCATCATGCATATCAACTATCATATCGTGTACAAAATCATGATTATCAAGAAAAGCACATGAGCAAATATCACATAGATTCATATGCATAAACTATCTAATTAGGTTATACCAACTGCATATGGAAGTTCAAGCGGGGCCGTTCATCCTGAAATTAAAGTTGTTTATCACAGTTAAGCTATGTGGTCGGTCGTTCATTATATCATTCAGCACCCTTTGATGATTTGAGTTTACAGCTGCAACTTCACAGTATAGACGCATGATTTTCAAAGGTTCCTCCAGCTGTAATTTGTCAACTTTCATAGTTTAACATTGATACCTTCAGAACTTACCAATTTAATTCCCGGATTCTCTGAAATTCCACTTGAACTCGGAAATGTGGATGGGCATTTAAGGATTCTCAGTTTTCTACAGAGCTTTTCTCCTCTTCCCGCTCTCATCCCTAGAAGCTAAATTTTCAGCATCAATGACCTAGGCGATATCTACCTTAAAAAGAAAAATACTTTGATAATTATGATTCTATGCTTCATCCCTTTTTGTATGCACAAAGCAAAACACAATGCTGGCATTAGGTCCTATTCCTTCACGGTTTGTTATCAGTCAATAAACGATAACTCCTCGTTATACAGAATCAGATATTAATACCTCGTGTGTAATCCATGTAAGCAAATTCACTAGTTATACACTTCCATGACAACTTCAGAAACTATACATCACTTGCCTCTATTCGAAATGTAGATTATATTTTTCAGCAACAAATGGGGGAAAATGAACAGAAAATTTCAATCATTCCTGAACAATGGGTGGTCAAGTTTCTTCTGAATGTCAGAAATTCAGAATCATGAGCACCAAGCTATAAGCATAAAAACCTTAAGTTTCTTATGTTTGATGATAAAAGTGTAGCCAGAAGCATGGAGTTCATTCATTTGGAAGAAACAAGTTTCACCTCAATATGTAAACTGAAAGAGGAATTTATTTCCAAGCATTGGATATTAAAACAATAAACATGAACATGCAAGAATGTCTAGGAGTAATGAGATTCACACGAGAGATTCCCACAGTATGTGTATGCATTTACTGATACCAAAGTACAAAGTAAACCTTGGTTTTGTGCATAACAAGAGGCAAAACAATCTAAGCATAAAGTAGATTTGAATTACATTTCTCTAGTGAGTGTAGAATTGGTGAAGCTAAACAAAATTATATTGAAGCAGATTTGAGACTGAAAATCTGGTCTCACTAAACTAATGTGGTGGTGACATTACCACAAAAATTTGTAAAAGAATCATACAAGCACAAATCTACTTTCCTTTGAATTTCTCAATGAAAAATAATCTAGGCCTCACCAGTAACCACAGTATAACAACTTTACAAAAATGCAATCCTCAGATGGTAGAATAAGTGCCTGTTGAGTGATACATTTCAGCAAAATTCAAGCATAACTGAAGGTCTCTCTCATCCCCCCAGCCTCCCCATCCCTTGAATCCAGCTTTATATCCAGGCTGATGCTCATAAATGTGAACGTGCCACTTTGAATTGATGTTTGCAGCCTTATCAACATCTTCTACTACAATATTTACCACACCATTGTCGATGCAAGCATTTTTCTCTCCATGACCCTGATGCAAACCACACTTCCCAAAATGTACAGCACTGGTCCTTGGTCCCCGAAGTGTGTAAACAGGATGACCAAAGGAGGGATAGACAGTTGCCCACATTGTTATATCCCAGTTGTAATCATCAAAGAAACAAAATTCTCTAGCTTTTGCATGAATTTTTCTCCAAACAGTTCGATTGAAGGAATATCCCACATTTCCCATTCTCTCAGCAACTAAACTATCCCAATTTTCTCCTCTTGAATTCACATCAGAAGGTGCTAAATTTGAAGCATAGCAATCTGGACATTTCAGAGGCTGCAATGCTGTGAGAATCTGCAAGTTGCGATATGCATTAGGAAAAATGAAGTGATCCTCCTCTATGAAAAGAATATGACCAGAGTGCTCCTTTGTCTCCTTCAGTCCATCCCACAATGTGTTCATCATCCACCACCAATGATGCTTCAATGATACTATCTTTGGTGACCGGTGGTTTCCATATTGATCAGGATTCCCCACACAATGCATCTTTTTTGCATCATCCTTATCCTTGCAATCATTGGATGAAACACCAGGAAAACTATCAGGAAAGACATGGGGCGAGAAAGGGGCGAATATCTGTTTCACTAGGCAAAATTTTATGCTTTTAACAATCTTGTTCATTTCTTCAAAGTACCCATCATGGCTAACAATAAGTAATGTCTCACTTATTCCCACCACTTTTGACAAGCTTTCAACAACTACTTGTAGATACTTGGGCCTATTATGAACATATAGAACAATAATTATATGGTTCTTCGCTAAATTGGGATATAGATTTCTATTCCTTGGTGGAAGCTGGTTAAGGTTCTCCAATTGAATTGATAATTCAGTTTGTTTGGGGAGATTGAGGATTGCTCCATATTGTGAACTGTTGAATTGTTGTCTCAAGTCCTTTCGCGATTCATTTAAAGAGCGTGCCACAAAATTTGAAACCGAACTTGTTCCAAGTAGAAAAATCAGTAGCAAAACCCCCAACACCGTAACTAGAACTAGAGATATGAAACGGCGCAGAGCTCCAGCTTTAAGGCGCAGTCTCTTACCATTTGTAGCCATAATAACTACAAAGCACAGGAAAAAAAACGTATGGCTACAATTCAACCATCACTACAACCTTCAAAGTAACTCTAGAATGTAGAAATATTTAAACTTGGAAAGTTCAAAGTAAAATAAGCTAAACGGTAGGGCAAGAAACCTTAAAAGCTGACTTCAAGGCTGTATATGACGTATCCACTGGTCTTATTCTCCAAATCCATTAAGCGGAATCATATATCTATCCAGCCGATGATCAAATCAAAACAAAGAAGAAACTTTAAGCACAATTCATAAAACTTAGGACAGTAATAGAGTATACTCTGATTATAGTAATTAAAATCATAGCGGGACCTATTCAGCTGTGAAAATTAAAAAAAGTTTGGGAGAGATGCCTTCACAAATTCTAATACACTAATCAGTTTCTAGGTATTCAAGCTCTCGCAGATTAAACCCCCAAAAGAGTGAAAAAGAAGGCTTACCTTGTCGCCGCGGGCGGATATTTTGTTAGACCAACGCCCGCCGGTGGTCAAAACAATCGAGATTTAGAACCCAAAACCCATGTTCAGAAACAAGAAAAAGAAAGTGAATCAGAGAGGAAATTGAATGGCGAAAACGCAGAAAAGAAAAGTATTAACTGTTCAGAGAGATTTTGAGACCAGTTGTAAAGAAATTAGGAAGAAAAGGTTGAATCTAAAAGTGGGTTAGGAAGTTTGCGATGAAAGAATGGAGCTTCAACTTTCTTGAAAATTCAATAGATTTTCAAGTTTGAAGCCGCAATCAATGAACCGGAACTTCAACGCCACTTTCGTAATTGGAAATTAATTTGGAGACTTCAAGGCAACTCCTTAGCGGAACTGTGGAAGTTTGACAACAAAACAAAATCTAACCATAAAAAGAAAAAGATAATCTAAACACACGTTTTTGGTCCTGAATTTATAGACCTTAAAACGAAATTTTTATTCCATTGAAATCTTAGGTCATGTTTAGTATAAAAAAATTATAATGTAATATAATGGATAATATATTAATTACTTCATTTATTAATTTAATTTTTTATAATATATTTTAATTATAAATATATATAATTTTTAATTTATCAATAGATATATTTTTTAATTTATAATATTTTGTGATATTTTTTTATTAATATTTTATATTTTTTTAAATATAAACCGTATCTTATTGATGCTCCTTTTCACCTTTCATCCATATCGATAATATAACGCCTTTAAAATAATAACTTGTATGAGTAGTATTTTCTGGCAATGAGTGATGACATCAGGATAAATAGTACCATCTGACTCATTGAAATCTGTAAAATTTTTATTGTACTACTGAAAAGTACGATTTATGAAAAGTTCGATGATATAACTTGGAATTAAAATGAAGTCATTTAGATAATCAAAAGTAAAAAATAAAAATGAATAGTGGAACCATAAAAAATTAATCAAAATTTTGACCGGCTAGAAAATATTATACAAATTTCAGAAATTTATTCTAATCACATGAAATATCTTAAAATAATGTAAATCAAATTTTAAAAGTGAAAAATTAATTGTTTGATAAACCTGAAAAATTAGCTTTTGGATCGGTAATTTAATTTCAAGCTCTGAAATATACCGAAACGAATTTTTTTTGGACTGTAATTTTACAAACAACCTAAACAATATTTTTGAAATAATTTTGGTAAAAATTTGATAACAAAATAAATTAGATCAATTATAAGTGAACAAATGGATTAATCATGACCATTTGATAAAAAACTTGATCAAATTATGGCCATTAATCAAGCCACATATATGAATTATATACCATTTTTTATTTACATTTCCAACTAAATATAAAACTGTATTAGTATTTATATTATATTATTAATGTAACAAACTATAGTAATATAATTACAATTATATTTTATTATATTATATTTCTTAATCTATTATATTATTAAATACATTACAATTAATTATCCTTACCAAATATAGTCTTAAAATCTCTAACTTATGTTCAATTATATCTAGAATTATTTTTTTTAAAGAAAAAAAAGAGTAGCGTCATTTTACCCTCTTAATCTTTTTGTCAAGATTGCTTCTTGCGAAATTCAATTTAGAAGGTTAGGGATTTTCTTTTTGCAGACTTTTTTGTAATCTCGAGTTATTTACACGATTTTTATTATTAAATTATTATTTTAATATATTTTGAATTTAAATAAAAATTTAAGTATTACATCAAATAAAATTTTAATAGCAAATAGGAGAGAGCAATGGTCGGTTCGGTTCAATAATCGAACGGAATCAAAATAACCAAAAATCAAAATTTCATTATTTTTATCAACCGAACCGAAATTTTAGAATAACTGAATTTAAATCGAATCAAAATTTTCAGTTGGTTTGGTTTGGTTAACCGAAAAATCAAAATTTAAATTTATTTTAAAAAAATAAAAAATATTGTGTCTAAAAATTATAAATCATAATATACTAAAGTAAAAATATTTAAATTGTATAAATAAAATTTTAAATTAAAGAAATAATCCCAAAATATATAATAAATAATACAACAAAATCGTTAAATAAATTTTTTTATTTAATTGATTTTCAATTTAATCCTCAAAATTCTAAATTATCACCTAAAAAATATATATTAATAATTGATAAATGTACTCATATAATTTACAACTAAAAATAAAATAATTATTCAATAAAAAATAAATTATATAATTATATAAATTTATGTTCGGTTCGATTTTTATGCTATTTTCTCCTTTAAAAATCGAACCGACCCAAAAAACTGAAGTTTCTTAAAATTAAAAACTGAAAATTGGACCGAAAAACTAAAAAACCAAATCAAATTAAAAAAAATGATCAATTCGATTTGATTTTTTGATTTGGTTCGATTTTTGCTCACCTCTAATACCAAAAAGCCGCATAAATTTTGAGACCGGGAATGCATTTGAGCCCCTCTGCTGTCAACAAGAAGTAATGTTGGCGGCAGTTTGCATGCTCGTGTAACATTTGCCGACCACCATGCTTTTGTGATATTCTTTTACCTTATGTTTGGCATAAGCTACTGCAATCCAATGTAATAGTTAATATATTATGTAATAGGTAATATATTATGTACTTTATTTAGTAATACTCGTACTAAAACAATCAGACCGATTAAGTGGTTAGCCGAAATTTTATTTTTCTTAAATCATATACTGAATCTTATTTATCCATTAACTACAAGATTTTTCCATTCGATAATACTTATAACCTAACCTTGCCGATTGACCTATAGTTATCCAATTTACTATTTATCAATTAAAATTTCAGCAATATAATAGCTAAAAATATGCCTATCTAACCTGAAAGTAGATAATTTTCACAGCCTCCCGGGAGCACAAACATTTATAAACAATATACATCTCATCCATTCAATTTTCAATTCTGCCATCATTCATATTTACATATATATCAATATACTATTCAAATACAATCCAAACCTTTATTCAAAATTTGGCTAAATATATACATGCCAAACCAAAATAATTTCTAACTGTCTCTTTTTTTCTTCAAAATTTAGGCTCCTCTATGACACTTGCTCCACTAATCTTTAGAATCTACACGCAGTAAATACTACGTGCTGAGCATTAAATATGCTCAATGGTGACTATAAATCGAAGAATTTTCTGCACATGCACAATTGTATTAATCATGCAAAATTTTTTATTTAGTCAATCAAATGCAATTATCATTCCATTTATCACTTATACTATTAGTTACCACTAATATGATAAATTTTCAATTCAATCCTAAATTTTCCAATCAATTACAAAATTGTTATTTTTACACTTTAATTATGATTTTGCCACTAGTTCATTTGTTTTCATTCTAAATTCATTAATTATCTATCAAAATACAATTATCAATGTGCTTAAAATTCAATAAAAATTAATACCGTTATTTTGGTAAACTTTTCAATTTAATCCTTAATTTTTTATTTAATTACAAAATTACCACACTTACTTTTTAATTACAATATTGCCACTAGTTTACTTATTTTCATTTCACATTCGATTATTGGCTTACAAAATTACAAATTGCTTCTCATTTTAACTTTTTCATGCAAAATTATATTTTAAACCTTCCAATTTATAAAAGTTCATTTTTAGGCTGTTTGCACACTATTTCTTTTCCTTTTTTTTTTATCCTTTATTCATTTCCTTATCATTTTTACTCATTAAATTCAATATTTAGGAAAATTATCGTTTTACCTCTAAACTTTTCATTTCTTTTCAATTAGGTCATTTTTTATTCTAAACTTCATTTATACCTTTCTTTTTGCACTTTTAGCTTATTTTTACATTTATGCTCTTAGTACAATCTTGGCAGAAATTTTTACATTGGATATACGGGATGTGAATCCCACAGACCCACAATACAGACTGAGAAAATGACCTCGAAAGACCATTTTTTATAGAACAAAATACAAAGTAGATCAGATACTATGAGAGATCAGTATGATCCTGCCATAACAAAGTAATTCGTCATGACTTATACTGCGATATAGATGTTTCTATAGCTAGCCAATCATATTCTGAACTAGATTTTAACCGTCTGATCACTCTAAGGGCCAAATTATTTACTCATATCAGAAACACTTTCACATCTTGATATTTTCATTTGCTTTTCAATTTTAGTACACTTTTCGCTTACTTTTTCATTTCAGTGCACCGATCATTTTACTTTTTCCAACACTTTTGTACAGATTATGAATTATCTCACAATAATTCATCATTTCTACTTCGCAATTTATACTTTTCATTGGTATGAATTAAATCACTATAATTCATCATTTTTCACTCAAATTATGAATTAATTCTCAATAATTCAACAAGTTTGCTTTATACATAAACTAATATTCTTCTAAAAAATATTCAAATAATTTTCATAAATTCTAATAAAATCCATGAACACAATCTTTCATATCTAAAGTCATTTTAAGGCATTTAACATTGAAAACACACAAAATACACTTTGATTTCACTAAGAAGCAATTCGACCCAATAGGGTTGTCCACCTTACATATTCTTTTAATTCAATTTAAGCATTCTAATAGCCATATTTAAGATTCTAAATCATTGTTCTAAGTTGAATTTCAATTAAACATGCATTTTTCCTAAGTGTGCTTAAGTTCCATAAAGCAAAATCATGCCAAAATGAGAAAAATAGATGGATTTCATAGTCACTAACCTTACATCTTTGCTTTAGCTCCTTTAAGCTTTCTTTTTTTTTTTTTACCTTTAAACTTGGAAGGTTGTCCCTCACTTGGAGAACCTATATGGGCTTAATATTCAATCAACCAAAACCCTAATTTTTTGATCTCTGTTACATAAATTAACGCCATAAATGGACTCTAGGTACCTAAAAACACTTGTAGGAATCCTTAAACAAAATTAAAGCCTTAGTTTTCACTTACCTCAAAATGATCTCTTTCACATTCATACTTAATTTCTTCCACTTTTTCCCCCTAATCAAAGAGTAGATACTTATAAAATCTTCTAGGTAGATAGAACTTCACTTAGAATGCTTAAATTTGGGTGAGAAAGAGAGAGAAAGCTTGAAAAAATTTAAGAGAGCGTGAAAATAATGTTCGTCTAAAGAAGAAGAAGAAGAGGGCCGAGGTGATAAGGATGACTACCCAAAAAATATGCTCCCTTTTCCTTTTATATGGGTGTAAGTGGGTTGGACTTTGGTTCAACAAAAAGCCTACTCACTCAAGCCCTTTTTCTCCTTTTTAGTCCCAATAAGGCATTTTTCTATGATTCTCTCACTTTCTAAATCCAAATTTAATTCCATCTTTTTTATTATATCCAAAATAGGATATACATAAAATTTAAGCCCAATCGAAGTCCATTACTGGTTTGATTCAATCAGATCGATCCGATTCAATAATTACTGATGTCATCGAGAAATTAACTTTTTATAGATAAAAGATTCTACACTTTATTTTAGGAAAATCTTCAATTTCTAGTAATTTTTAAAGCTTATTTGTTATTTTTAAGGGTTCGATCAAATCTAGGTCAACCTAGTTAACATTTGAACTGAACTGCTTTCTTTTTCGTATTTTTAACTTTTGAATGTCTGTTTGATCTCGATTTTAGTCCAAATTTTAATCTCAAACTAACCGTGATCAATATTTTTCGATAGTCCAATAAAATATTTTTCACCTTCGGATGTATTTTTCATCCTGGAAGCACTATTCACTATTGAAAATATACTATTCATGGCCAATCCGATGTTGAGGCCATTACAATTCTCCCATACTAAAAGAAATTTTGTCCTTAAAATTTACCTGTACAAAGAATAGAGGATACAATTGTCTCATTACAGTTTATGGCTTCTATGTAGCTTCCTCCACGTTGTGATGGTGCCAAAGTACCCTCACTAATGGAATCTGCTTGTTTTTGAGTTGTCTGATCTCTTTAGCTAGGATCTTCACTGGTCTCTCTTCATGTGTCATATTGATCTGCTCTTAGATTTCTTCTGGTGCAATCATATGGCTAGAAGTAGATCTGTACTTACGAAGTGTTAACACATGGAACACATCATGCATCTTTTTTAACTCCGTTGGTAGCTTTAACCAATACGCTACAAGACCGATTCGTTGAAGTATCTTATAAGGGTCAATAAATTTTGGACTTCGCTTGCCTTTCTTACCAAATCTCAGAACTTTTTTCCACGAAGATACCTTCAAGAAAATTCTATCTCTGATATGGAATTTTATGTCTTTTCTTTTCAGGTCTGCATAAGATTTTCGGCAATCCATAAATTCCTTTAATATACCCTTGATGACTCACACTTTTTCTTCTGAGTCATGGATCAAATCAGACTCTACCAGCTTCTTTTCACTCAATTCTATCCTACACAAAGGAGTTCTACATTTTCTTCCATATAGTGCTTTAGAAAAGGCCATCTTTACGCTGGATTGGTAGCTGTTGTTGTAAGCAAACTCTGCTAAAGATAAGTACTTTTCCTAATTGCTACCAAACTCTAGTATACAATATCACAACATATCTTTCAATATCTAAATCATCTGCTCCGACTGACCATCAGTCTGAGGGTGGAATGTTGTGCTAAAGTGGAGTCTAGTACCCAGAGCATCTTGCAAACTTTTTCAGAAATGAGACGTGAATCTAGGATTCCTATCAGAAATGATGGATGATGGCACTCCATGCAACCTTACTATCTCATTAATGTAGATTTCTGCTAGCTTAGTTAAAGAAAAATCCATCTGTACTAGCAAGAAATAAGCAGATTTGGTGAGTCTATCAATGATCACCCATTTAGCATTATACTTTCTTTGAGTCATAGGTGATCCAGTAACAAAATCCATAGTCATTCTGTCCCATTTCCATTTAAGTATCAAAATGGGATAAAGCAATCCTAAGGGAACTTGGTGCTTTGCTTTCACTTGTTGACATATCAAACATTTACTCATAAATTTTGTCACATCCTGCTTCATATCTAGCCATTAGTAAGAAGCTTTCAAGTCCTGGTACATCTTGTTACCTCCAGGATGCATTGCATAGCTACTGTGGTGAGTTTCTATAAGGATGCTTTTCTTTAGTCCTCCTAATCTGGAACACAAAGTCGTTTCTTGTAACAGAGGCTACCATTATCATTTAAAGAATAATCCTCATCACTGCTATCTTTAAGCTTGTTCATAATGGTCACTAGTCGGCCATCTTGCTTTTGGGCCATCTTCACCTGATGCACAAAGTCAGGCTTCACTTGCATTTTAGCTAACAATACCCCATATGGTGCCAAACTTAAACTAATATTCATAGTCCGAAGAGCTGCAAATGCAATCATCAGTTATATAAACATATCAATCACTTAAGCGCATTCATTTGAAAACATTCACATTACCTAACATAAATCTTTCGCCGAGTGCATCAGCCGCTACATTAGCTTTTCCTTGATGGTAGTCGATAAAACAATCATAATCTTTGATTAACTCCATCCAGCGTCTCTGTCTAAGATTGACCATCTGAGTGAGCAAGTATTTCAAGCTTTTATGATCCATGTAGATGTAGCATTTCTCTCCATACAGATAATGCCTCCAAATTTTCAAAGCAAAAAAAATAGTTGCGAGCTCTAGATCATTAGTAGGATAGTTATTCTCATAAGTCTTGAGCTATCGGGAGGCATAAGTAATCACTTTGCCTTCCTGCATCAATACATAGCCTAAACCATTTCTCAAGGCATCACTGTAGATCATAAAATCCTTGCCTGACTCGGGTTGAATAAGAATAGGAGCTTCTATTAGCATACCTTTAAACTTCTCAAACCATTCTTAGCATCTGTCAATCCATACAAACTTAGTATTCTTTTGCAATAGTTGAGTCAAAGGAACTACAATGGTGGAGAAACCCTTTATAAATCTCCTGTAGTATTGACCAAATCCAAGAAATTCTCACTTCTGTAACATTCTTAGGTAGCTTCCACTGAAGAATCGCTTCAGTCTTTGAAGGATCCACCTTAGACCTAAAAAGGATACTTTATTCAGCCAAAAATCACATTTATTGAACTTAGCATACAATTACTTTTCTCTCAAGGTTTGTAGTACAATCCTCAAAAACTTGTCATGCTCTTCTGTTATCTTGGAATACATCAAGATATCATCGATGAAAATTATCATAAACTGATCCAAATAAGGGTGAAAAACCTCATTCATTAAGTCCATGAAGGAGGCTAGTCCATTTGTAAGCCCAAATGGTATGATCAAGAACTGATAATGGCCATATCTAGTGCAAAAAGCAATCTTGGGTACATCTGTTTCTTTCACTACCATCTGATAATAACCTAATCTCAGGTCAATCATTGCAAATACACCCATTCCCTTCAGTTGATGAAACAAGTCTTCTATGCGAGAAATGGGGTATTTGTTTTTAATGGTTACCTTATTCAGTTGTCGATAGTCAATACACAGTCTAAGTGTCCCATCTTTCTTTTTCACAAACAGGACTAGTGCTTCCCAGTGAGAGACATTGGATCTAATAAACCCCTTGTCAAGCAATTTTTATAGCTGAATTTTTAATTCTTTTAATTCTATAGGTGTCATTCTATAAAGAGCAATGGAGATTCGGGCAGTGCCTGGAGCAACATCAATGGAGAATTTTACTTCCCTATCAGGTGGCAAATTTGGTAACTCATTAGGGAACACATCAAGGAACTCTCTGACAGTAGGCACTTCCGATACCTTTGAACTTTCTCTTTTTGTCTCCACTACATAACACAAGTAAGCTATGCATCCTTTTTTTGATTAATCTATTGGTAGTTGTAATAGAAATCACATCAAATAAGAAGTCGATTCTCAGACCTACAATTGTGATTTTTTTACCTCCTTCAAGTTTCAAAGTGACTTTCTTTCTTTTGCAGTCCATTGGTGGTTGGTGGACGGATAACCAATTCATCCCCAAAATGATATCAAACTCGTGGAATAGCAGTTCAATCAAGTTTGCCAGGAACATATAACCCTGGGCACTAATAAGGCACTCTTTGTACACTTTATTCACAACTATACTATGCTCCACAAAATTAACAAGGATATCCTAGTCTAAGCATGCATCTCTCATCCCTTCATCCCGTGCTAACTCAGAGCTTATATAGAAAAAAGCAGAACCAAGTTCTATCAATGTATGTACTGAACCAGACAATAATAGGAATTTACCTACTATCACATCAGGGGCATTCTCCTTTGACTGTATAGCTTCTAACTTGATAGCAACCTCAACTATAGCCCTCAAGTCAGGATATCTCTGTGTCCTTATAATCTTTCTGAGCTCAGTGTGCAATCCCCTTTCGAATCTCTGACATAATTTTTCTTCTATAGACTAACTCTTATCTAAATAGGCACTCAAGCGCTCAAACTCGCGCTCATACTTTGCCATTGTCTTCTTTTCATGTTTTAGCCTCCAAAAGGCATCATGCATAATATTCATCCAATTCTTATATCAAAACACTTTCTGTCAAAATCCATAACACTTTTTCACCTATAATTGGCATGTATATACAGATAAACCAATCATTACTACCCATTTTGATCTTAGAACTGTTTTAACCATTGATCTGATATCACAAAATGTAGCACCCGTACTAACACTATCAAACTGATTTAAGCGTTTAGCCAAAATTTTTTTCTTAAATGATATACTGAATCTTACTTATCTATTGACTGTAAGATTTTTTCATTCGATAATACTTATAACTTAACCTTGTCGATTAACCTATAACTGTCCAATTTACTATTTATCAATTAAAACTCCGACAATATAACGACTAAAAATATGCCTATCTAACCTGAAAAGTAGATAATTTTCATAGCCCCTCAGAGGACAAACATTTATAAACAAATATATATATATCTTATCCATTCAATTTCCAATTCTGCCACCATTCATATTTACATATATATCAATATACTGTTCAAATTCAATCCAAACCTTTACTTTAAAATTTGGCTAAATATATATATACGAAACCAAAATAATTTCTAACTATCTCTATGACACTTACTCCACTAATCTTCAGAACCTTCACGCAGTAAATACTATGTGCTAAGCATTAAATATGCTCGGTGATGACTATAAATCGAAGAATTTCCCGCACATGCACGATTGTATTAATCATGCAAAATTTCTTATTTAGTCAATCAAATGCAATTATCATTCCATTTATCATTTACACTATTAATTACCACTAATATGGTAAATTTTTAATTCAGTCCTTAATTTTTTAATTAATTACAAAATTATCCTTTTTACACTTTAATTAGGATTTTGCCACTAGTTCATTCGTTTTCATTCTAAATTCATTAATTATCTATCAAAATACAATTATCAATGTGCTTAACATTCAATACAAATTAATACTATTACTTTGGTAAACTTTTCAATTTAGTTCTTAATTTTTCATTTAATTACAAAATTACTACATTTACATTTTAATCATAATATTGCCACTACTTTACTTATTTTCACTTCGCATTTAATTATTGGCTTACAAAATTATCAATTGATCCTCATTTTAATTTTTCATGCAAAATTATATTTTAGTCCTTTCAATTTATAAAAGTTCATTTTCAGACTGTTTGCATGCGATTTTTTTTACCCTTTATTCATTTCTTTGTCATTTTTACTCATTAAATTTAATATTTAAAAAAATTATCATTTTACCCTTAAACTTTTTATTTCTTTTCAATTAGATCCTTTTTATTCTAAACTTCATTTTCACCTTTCTTTTTGCACTTTTAGCTCATTTTTACATTTATGCTCTTAGTACAATCCTAGCAGAACTCTTCAGACCGGATATCCGAGATGTGGATCCCATGAGTCTATAATATAGACTGAGAAATAACTCTAAAGGATCATTTTTCATAAAATAAAATATAGAGCAGATCAGATACTATAGGAGATCTATACGTTCGTACCATAGTAAAGCAAGTCACCATGACTTACACAGCTATATGGGTGTCCTTATGGCTAGTCAATCATATTCTGAACTAGATTTTAACTGCCTGACCACTACTAAGGGTAAAATTCTTTACTTATTTCAGAATCACTTTCGCATTTTGATATTATCATTTTCTTTTCAATTTCAGTATACTTTTCACTTACTTTTTTATTTCAGTGCAACAATCATTCCACTTTTTCCAACACTTTTGTACAGATTATGAATTATCTCACAACAATTCATCATTTTTACTTCACATTTTATACTTTTCATTGGCTTTTCATTTCAATACATCAGTCAGTTAATTTTTTCATCACTTTTGTACAGTTTATGAATTATATCACTATAATTCATCATTTTTCACTCAAATTATGAATTAATTTTGAATAATTCAATAAGTTCACTTTATACATAAAATAATTTTATTCTAAAAAATATTCAAATAATTTTCATAAATTCTAATAAAATCCATGGACATAATCTTTCATATCTAGAGTCATTTTAAGGCATTTAACATTGAAAAAACACAAAATACACTTTGATTTTCACAAAGAAGCAATTCGGCCAAGTAGGGTTGTCTACCTTACATACTCTTTTAATTCAATTTAAGTATTTTAATAGCCATATTTACGATTCTAAATCATTATTCTAAGTTTAATTT
Organism: Excoecaria agallocha; assembly: GCA_037975025.1. NCBI lineage: Eukaryota > Viridiplantae > Streptophyta > Magnoliopsida > Malpighiales > Euphorbiaceae > Excoecaria > Excoecaria agallocha. The sequence goes on along the minus strand of CM075807.1, from coordinate 70,145,533 downwards.
CAATTAAGCATGCATTTTTCCTAAGTTTGTGTAAGTTTCATAAAGCAAAATCATGCCAACATCAGGAAAATAGATGGATTTTATAGTCACTAATCTTACACCCTTGCTTTAGCTCCTTTAAATTTCCTTTTCTTTGCCTTTAGCCTTGGAAGGTTGTCCCTCACTTAGAGAACCTACATGGGCTGAATATTCAATCAACCAAAATCCTAATTTTTTGATCTATTTTTCTCAAATTAATACCATAAATGAACTCTAGGTACTTAAAAATACTTGTAGATACCCTTAAATCAAATTAAAGCTTTAGTTTTCACTTACCTCACAATGACCTCTTTCACTTTCACACTTGATTTCTCCCACTTTTCTCCCTCTAATAAAAGAGTATTAGAAAATTTTTTAGGGAGATAAAACTTCATCTAGGATGCTTGGATTTAGGCGAGGATGAGAGAGAAAGCTTGAAAAAATTTGAGAGATGGAGAAAAAATGTGTTCGGCCAAGGAAGAAGAAAAAAAAGAGGGTTGAGGAGATAAGGATGACTGCCTAAAAAATCTACTCCTTTTTTCCTTTTATATAGGTGTAAGTAATTTGGACTTTGGTTCAACCAACTCACTCAAACCCATTTCTCCTTTTTAGGCTCAATAAGTTATTTTTTTTTTAGATTCTCTCACTTTCCAAATCCAAATCAATCCAAATTTGATTCCATCATTCTTGTCATACCTAAAATAGATTGTACACAAAATTTAGCCCAATTGGAGTCTATTATCAGTTCGATTCAATAAGATCGGTTCAATTCAATCAGATTGGTTCGATTCAACAATTACCGGTGTCACCGAAAAATTAACTTTTTATAACCAAAAGATTCTTAACATCATTTTAGGTAAATTTGCAATTTTTAGAGCTCATTTACTATTTTTAAAGGCTTGATCAAATATAGATCAACCTAATTAATCTTTGAACTGAACCGTTTCTTTTTTCATATTTTTGACTTTTGGAGGTTTGTTTGACCTCGATTTTATTTCAAATTTCAACCCAGAACTAATTGTGATCAATATTTTTCGATGGTCAAATAAAATATTTTTCACATCCGGATGTACTTTTCATCTTAGAAGCATTGTTCACTAATGAAAAATACTATTCACGATTAATTCGGTATTGAGATCATTATGGAAATATACCAAAACGAATTATTTTTGGACTAAAATTTTAAAAACAACCTAAATAATATTTTTAGAATAGTTTTGTCAAACTTTGACAACAAAATAAATTAAAAAAATCATAAGTGGACAAGTGGTTAATCATGGCCATTTGATAATAAAACTTGATGATCAAATTATGGTCATTGATCAAACTATATAAGCATTACACATTTGATATTTCTAGCCATTTTTCACTCAAATTTCTAATTAAATATATAAATGTAGTAGTATTTATATTACATTACTAATGTAACTAAACATACTAATATAATCACAATTATATTATATATATTATTGAATACATTACGATCCATTATCCATTTACCAAACATAACCTTAGTTATTTGATCTATATATTTTTAATAATTATTTGATAAAAATTCTGCGAGGCTTCTTTTGTAAGCCATTGGGATGTATACAAAATTAAAGAATCATTAATATCCTAGTGAAATTATAGAGATTTATTGCGTTGTTTACTTGAATAATGGAGGAAAAAAGTACCAAATAATTATGATTTAAAACTAATTTTCCCACTTCCCTTGTGTTTGGAGGGCATATATCTGATCCCAAATAATATATTTTTTTGGAATAAGATTTTAATTTGCTGCAAAAAAATTTTTTCCTTTGACTTTTTTTTTTATCTAATTTATGCTTAAATTTTACTTTTTAGCTCAAAAATGTCCACAAGTAAATGATGTTTTTACCATAAATCAATTTCTTTATTTTTCCATAAATTATTTTTTTTTAAAAATACAATCAAAATCTCTAAAATCACTTTAAAATACTTAAACTCTAATACCAATCAATATGAGCTTTTATATACTAAAAATTTTACTATGCATTCATTTTCAGAAAATAATATTCTCTTTTTTGTGTTTTATCTTTTTAAAACATTGAAATATTTATTTTTTTGTAAAATATTTGAAAAAAAGCATTCATTTATCAAAATTGATTTCAAACTTTTGTCGATGTAAATGATAGTTTGATATTGATTTCAAAATTGAAAACCTAGCCTTTAATACTCTGAATACTCTTTCTATCACATTACATAAAAATAATTGCCTCTAATTAAATAACTCATATTTTCTTATAATTCTTCCTCATCCATGAAAATCATTTAAATGATATCTTTCATCAAAATATGAAGTTAAAAATCCTGTTATATTGGAATAACTAGCATCCACGACATAATAATAATCTACATATTAATATTTATGTTAATTGAATAATAATGACATAAATCAATATTAATAGAGAAATGATAACGAAAACTCCTACTACCAATTGAAAGGGAAAAATTATTTTCCTATCTTGTTAATGCATTACAAGAAGTACTTTAGAATAATTTGTTGTTTATTCTCATCCAGTTTACACGAATGTAAATAACATATTGTAAGAATATACAACCATAACATTTTGTATCACAAGGGTTGCCTTTCTACGACAAAAACTCTTTTATTTAGAAGCTAATGACCAAGTTGCTGCAAGAGTATTATCTGTTACATTTATGCATTTCTTTACCAGACAAAAGCAAAATACTTAATTGAAAGTTAATATTATGTATACTTTAAATTTCTAGTAGCACATGAAATCTATTCACATGTTTGATCAAGTTAGTATTTAAAGTAATCAATGCTCTAATTACCATCTTGCACCATTTTTTAATATTAGCAAGTGAATGTTGATATGATTTCACTATAACTCTTTTTGTCAAAGATTATGATCTAAAAATGACAAATCCACAACCACTCCTTTTTCCACACTAACATTCCTTTTATATCTTAATAAATCCATCAATTTCAATCTTTCACATAAATTTATAAACACATGTGGTTCCATATGAAACCCTTCACAACATCTAGTCAGATTTCCTATAAGAACTTCAAGAATATATTTTTTTTCCACTATGTATTGAAGTTCAGCAAAGAATCCTTTCTATAAAATCTCAAGTCATAAAAAATCCGAATAAAAGCAAATTTAAAATCTCTTCATCCTTATCATTACTATAACTATAACTACTTTTGAATACACTAATACTTGATTTTGTTGTAAATTTTAATCCATAAATCTTGCATAAAATTTTAAAAAAGCTTATTAAATTTAAAGCAAAAAATAAAAAAACAACTACCACACACACACAGATATATATATATATATATATATATATATATATATATATTCAAAAAATTTACATAACAAAAATTATGCTAAGTAAAGCCATCAGACATAATATAATTTAAAAAATATTACAAGTTCATTTACATACTATTGTGATGCATCAAGGCAAATATTTTTCTCCATTATGGACAGATAAATTTTTCTAATACTTAGTACTAAAAATATCTTCTATTTCTTCTAAAATATTCATACATGCCTCTATAATATATGGATCGATTTCAGTACTTGTAGTTTGATTGTTTTCCAATTAAAATTTTTTAGCTTTTGCTAATTCATTTTTCGCTTTAGCATTTAAACAAGATGCATACATTTTCGAACATGAATCCAATATTTTAAATTTGGATTTTTTTCTTAGCCCTATTAGAGCTAGGAATGTAACTAGTAGGAACTCGTTTATCTTTTGAACTACAAGCACCAATTTTTTCACCATCTAATACATGATGAATGCCCATTCGAAGGAATTCTTCTTTAATTTGATGCTTGTCATTTGAAGTATAAATTAAAAATATAAAAGCATGGTGTAGATGCTTGATAGCAATAGATTTATCGAAAATTTGACCTAGTAGGTCATAATGCCTGCATCCATTTTTCTTAAATCCTTTGAAATTCTTGTGCTTTTATAATTTAAAAGGCATAACATTTAAGATATTGATACCTGTAATATGTATCTTAATGTAAAAAAATTATTAGTAAAAAATTAATTTACTGATATCCTTATGTTGTAAAACATCTACCAAATGTCTTCCACAACAAAGATATTGTTTGAATTTGAATCATAAGTTACCTTGGTATAATCCAATAATTTAATAAATTATCGATGCTTTATCCGAAAACAATTATATTTTCTTTCAACTTTTCTATTCATATCTCTTTTTACTACTATAAAGAATTCATCATCTATTTCTAGCTAATCAAATGGCTTAGAAGATAGCTTTCCATTCAGATTCTTTTTCACACTTTTGTATAAAATATTTAACAAGTCAAGTTTATTACTGTCAAACCAAGCTTTCGATTTTTCACCATTTTCATTCTTTCTCTCCATCTAATTATCTACATATAACAAAATTTTCATTATATAAAGAACAAAAAGTTCAAAAAATATTTTAATTAAAAATTTAGGAATTAAAAAAATAACAACAAATATAACGAAAAATCCAATCAAACATTTTATGCAACCCCTGACATGAATTATTGATCCTGTGTCATAATTATTTTAGTTGCTTTATTTTTAGAAAAAATTTGGTGTTTTATTTCCTATTTCTAATAATTCCTAATTAAAATATATTCATAGTTTCTTAGTTAGAAGATGATTCCTATTTTAATAAATGTTTCTAAGATTCTATTTAAAAAGAGGCAAAATTTAATTAATGTAACTAGTAAGAAATTTTCAGTACAAAAATGCAAGAGATAGGTGCAAGCTCCCTACAACTTTTAACAAGCTCAAAGGTACAAGATAGGTCGTTCAAGAAAAAAAGAGAGAAAGAAAGAAAAAGAAAAATAAAAGGAAAATTCATTCATTTGTACTTTATTGTTCATCATCTTGTGTCATGGTCCTTTTCTTGCACTCATAACACAAGCAGATTATACTCATGCATGATTGTTATTTCATAGCTCAAAATCACAAAATAAGTATGCTTTAATAAGATGAACCAAATTTGCTAATAATATAAAGAAGCATGAAAGGTGCGCACACAAACACATAAGGATATAATGTTTAAGATGATAAACAACATAAGAAACACTATAAGAAAAACGTAATTGTAATCGCTAAATGATAATTTTCATCGCTCATTCAGTTTAGTGAGGACAAAAATTTTATAACAAAAGTCATCCAAACTGATTTTTATGAGTCACTAACTTTTATGAGAATTTTTGTGAGAGCTAAAGTTCTCACTAACTTTTGGGAGGATTTTTTCGTCGCTAAATTTTGCGACGAATATATTTCTCGCTAAGGTTTACAAATACTAAAATTCTTGCTAAATTTTGCAAGGCTAAAGCCTTTGGTAACATTTGCTAAGACTTTTTTGTCGCTAACTTTTGAGAGAATCGAATTACTTGCTAAATTTTACAAGGAGTTTAAATAAAATCCTCGCCAAATTTTGCTAGGACTTTTAATTTTAGCAACAATAAATTTCTTACTAAATTTTAGCATCAAATTTGTGACAAATATTGTTATTGCTAAATTTGATACAAGATTAATCTCGCTAAACATTATTTTGAGTATCACAATGACAATAATATTATTTATTACACTTTTTAAATTTAAAATAATTTTTTTTAATTTACTATGTAGGTTTTATTATCTAAATAATAAACTAAAAAATAACAATAATATTTATAAAGTACTCAATACGTAATATAAAAATATATATGTATTAATAAATAAACTAGTATTTACAAGTGCATATCATTGCATATCCAAAATAATATATACATGCATATATGGAAGGAACATATCCAAAATAATATATACATGCATATATAGCAGAATCAAAAGATATACAAGGTATCCTAATATGTATATTGTAATACTGTAATGTAGGTAAAAAGTATCTATGACCCGATGTGTGGATCATGTAGTAAAGCACTTAAGCCATTAGTACAGACAGTATGAAAAGTAAATAAGCCCATCTATTCTTTAATCCATTACTGGAAAAGTTATTGTTGTACCTGCATTTGTTGCTGGATTTGTTTGACCCGCTGCTCCATTTGCTATTCCAACTCTTGTTCAAGCTCAACACGAATCTTAGCTTGAAAAATCCATATTTCAAATTAGAAGATCTATAAATTCTTCTAGTATGCAATTATAATATTTACACTTACATATATCGTTCTGCATCTATCATTAACAAACGATGTTCCATCATTTTTCTTTGTATGGATGTATAAGAAGACTTCACAAGCTGTGAGCCGTCATCGTTTCTTTTTAGCCCAAAATATAATAAAGCAAGAAAAATTATATAAAAAAAAAGAAAAATTATAAAAATAGCCTCAGGTATTTTCGAAAATTCGGCAACATTTCCCCTAAAAATAAGACAAATCGAAATTGTCAAACCTAAAAAAATATTCATAGTTACACTTCTATAAGGATCAATGCATCTAAACAACCATTTTGGCCACTTCTAGGCCCTAAACCAGCACATAATAATCACATCCAACATATTTTTCTCATCGTATAACTTAAATTCCATTTACACTTATAAAAAAATCAATGTATTTATAACAACCATTTTAACCACTTTTATGCCCCAAAACAACTCATCTAATCATCACATCAAACATATAATGCTAAAAACTCAAATTCTATGTCAATTTATTAATTATTGCTAAGAAAAAATGTCAATTTACCAAACATTTCATATGCACGGCAAAGGAGACAAACCCTCCAACATGGCATGATAATGCAATACCATCTTTATTACCATAACGTCTATTTTTTTAATTTTTTTTTTGCTCTCTTGACAACATTTGGATGCTCCCATATCTCTTGCTATGAAGTCCGAATAGACTCTAGTATATAATTTGGATGATTTCTTCTCTTTTTCATCTTAGAGATAAAATTACCATATCTAATGGCTGCCTTTTTCTTCCAAGCAAACTTGACCAATAAATCTTTTAATGGATCCCAAGAGAAAATTTTCTACATCCATTATTAAAAAATTTCATAATTAAAATAAATACAAGAAATATAGATATATTTATATATAGGTATTTAATTTAAAAATGTAAAGATTTATCTTATACTTTTCAAAATATACATCCTTTGTCTCTTGACTGATGGCAAACCAAGATTATGCCTTGCAGTAAATTCGCAAACCATTGCCACTCGAACGTGCTTCCTTTTTGACATATCTGTAATAAAATAAAACATATTAGATATAAATTTATGTTAGTGAATTTTCTCATAGGGTAACCCCAAAGTCTTAACTAGCTTTTTTGTCTCATAAAAACTTCCAGCCATCATATGATTTTGTGGTAAGCAATCCCTTATCAAAGCAGATAGTTCATCATAGCATCTTTCAGATAATCTATGGTCACTTTTGCTTGCTAACAATTGTGAAACAACCGAAATTTGAGATTGATTTTAACATCCAGGGTACAATGAAGTATCAACTGCATCAAGCATGTCGAAAAACTTTTGTGCTGTGGGATTTGGATTTTCCTCTATTCGATCTTCCATCATTAAAGCTAGACCCATCATTACAGCATCAAATACCATTTGATGACATGAATTCCTATTTTCAACCTCTTCTTGCTCATAATGTTAGGATTCAGTAGGAACACTTGTTGAACATTGTCCAACTTCCCCGTGGTACCACCACTCTTCGTAATTTTCCATAATTCCCTTTTTCAGAAGATGCAACTTAACTTCTTGACTTGTGAGGTAAACTCGATTTTTACAACGCCGACATGGACATTTAATCTTTAAACCATCCATGAATCTTAATTGGCTTGATACAAAATTTAAGAACATTGTCACCCCGACACAAAATCTGGATTAATATAACCATGATTATCTTTTCTCACATACATCCATTTTCGGTTATTCTCCTCCATCATGACATACAATTAAGAACTGAGAATAACCAAGTAGTTTTAAACATTTAAGAACTTGTCATGGAAAAGCATGCATTTAAGATATGCATTAATTTTATCTAAGATTACATAGAAAGATAGAGATGAGCTTAGTTTTTTTTTTTTTAATAAGCAGCATAGTATTATTGCAATTATAAAAAAGCTGGGAGTTATAAAGGAGCAAAGACATAATCGTCAGTTCCTATGACAATATTATATAAATATAATATTATATGAATAGTTTAATAATTTTTAATAAGTTTAAAGGTACTGGAATAATATTTATATTTTCAATAAATTTAAAAAATAATACGTTATTTCCTTTCTTGTTTGTCTACCAAAGGGTCAAAGTATACAAGTACATATATACTTGAGGGTATTTCTTTTTATTTAAACTATGTCCATTAAAAGATTAGTGAGTGAATCAAACTGATGATATTTTGTCATGTCACCCTTGTTAATTACCCGATAAAGATATCACTATACTATATATGTAGGTATTACATTCATGTGAAAGCACACTATAAGAGTATACACCAACAGTTTTTGATTCCAACTAAAATCATGTGATCATATAATTAAATAAATCATATAACTAAAAGTAGTTTACTGTTTTTATTACTTTAAAGTTGGTAATTAAATATTGGCAATTAAATAATACAATTAAATAAATAATAGAACTAACTGCTAAAGACGTAGGTCACACATTAGAATCTGTGAAGTCATTGACTTGTCATATGAATGAGCTAGCTGTTTCTATAATGCCAGAGGCACTGAAAAAAAAGGGTATGAGCATTTACTTTTAGCTTCCCATAGGCAAAATATTGTACTACTTTTAGACATTCAGCGAACATTAATAAGCAAGGAACAATAACGATAAATAATATTAAGCTATCTATCTAATACTAGACCTAATTATAACTATATGCAGCCTCTTTTTCTACTATTGTCCCATTACTTGTTACAGTGAGATGTGTTGAAAGAAGGACCCGCCACCCACAAAGGAACCAGCCATATAATGAATCACAAAAGATGTTGAAGTCCATATATGTCGGAAGTTAGCGGTTTCAAACACCAAAAATTTGAAATTCTTTTATTGTAATATTATATTTCTAATTTTTAAAAATAATAATATTATTTAAAAAAACATGAATATTATTGGATTGAATACATTGCTCTTTTGTATTTTCTGCAATAGTGTGACATGTTCATTTCCTTTCTTTTGATAAGCTGACATATTTTATTGAGAATCTTAGAAAATAAAATACAACAATTAGAGAAGAATGCAGAGCAACACTGATAACCTTGGACCCACCAAAAAAACTTTAACCAATACACAACTCGGACAGCAATAACAAAAGGAGCTGTTAAGCAAAAACATTAAGATTAAGAAGGGCCTACCGATTGAGCCTATAGAAACTGCCACATCCCGTAAATACAAACCCAGATTCCCTCCTAAATAACCAGCAACCAAAAGTCCCAATAGATTAGCAAGAGAGATACAAATTGGAACGCGTCAACTGAGACCCAAGAACATAAAGTAGGAATATAACCTCAGACCAACAAAACATCAAGTTATCAAACATCATTTCCTTTTTAATTGATTTTATTAATATTAGGGTGTTACCAGAAATTTTAGTGATGATTTCAAATAATTTTTATAGTTAATTTCAATAAAAATGATTTTTAAGTATAATTTTTTGAATTTCAATATTTTTGTATCAGAAATTTTTTATCCCTATTATTCCGTAATTTTGGTACATATTACAAATTCAATGAATATGGATGAATAACATCATATAGAGAATTATTATGTTTTAAGGAAATGTTAACTAACTTGTTTTATTGACCATCAATAGCAATCAAACAATTATAAATAGCAGCGCAAGAATGAGGTAATATGTGGACAGGAATCAATTAAGTTTTGCTCAAGAAACATATAGCAATGGCAAAGAATGTAGGTTATGTCGCTAGAATTTTAAGCTTATGTACATGTCTGAGTCTTCTAATTCCAGTTAGATGCAACGCTGTTAGTGAAACAAATATTAATTAAATACAAGAAAATGAATATTAATGAATTCACTGCAAACCAAGTTGTGATTAATTTTTTTTAAAAAAAAGAGAAATAAAATGCCAACTGACATTTGTAATTCCAACTATTTGCTTCATTCAGTAGTTCTATTGAGATTTTTAACTTGCATGTTCAGTCCAACATATGGCATGGTTTAATTTCTTGAGGGAAGTATGAAATTATAAGGTTATCAAATCAAAATTTTAAAAGAAATATTTTTGTGGTTTAATCACTCAACCAGCAAAGAGCAGATGTTATACTTAATTCCACAAGAAATAAGATTTTGGGTAAAGAACATAAATAATTGCCTTCTCTGCAAGAAGGGGAAATCAAATATAACGAAGACTGCCATCTTCAATTCCAACAACATAGCAACCCGTTAATTTTGCAAACTGCCTTACAAGCTAACCAGTAGCACCAAAAGCTGCAGAAATGAACACATAATTAAGAGAACTAAATTAAAGATTTTTCATAATGTGAACTCATATCAAAAAACTACTAAAAAAAAGTATTATCTCATAAAAATCTAGACGAAACTGTACATATCACAATAACTATACAAAACAGTGCCAATTGATCAATTCAAGTACAAAAATAAACTTACATTTTGCTGCATAATGTATATCTTGTTGGCTTCATCGATGGAGACTGCATACTGGAATAGTTGGAGAGTTTGGGTTTCCTTGCTGAACTTGAAACACGGATTGAGACTTCTGATTAGGTACAAATAAAGGTACAACATCTTAAAAAAACAGTGTGCAAGTCAATTCATCCATTTGTAATGCTCACAAATCAAGATACATTTATACCACCAAACAAATTCTCTAGCTGAGTGTATCCCCAACAAATCCTGCAAAAATATAATATAATGCATATGCAGCAACAGCAAATCTTCAAACATGATTGCCCAAAACATTATGCAATAGGTACAGCATCAGTAACATCAACAAAATTATTGACCCTCTGCATACTTTTAGAAAAATAAAAAATATAACTTAACTTTAAGTACATCAGAATGGGTCTAACCAGCTTATCAAATGAGTCTAGCAGCAACTAAACTCACCCCATATATTTCAGAATTGCATTAGCTTGAGACATGTTGTCTTGAATAACAGCTTTCAACTCCTCAATCATTGTAGGCATCTGCTTGTGAAATTAAAAGACTCTTAAAATTTTTGAATAAAAAAATTGAGGCAGTAAAGAGTGTAATTCACACACTGACAGTAATCAACCACACTGAAACAATAGTCATGAAATTTCTCATTAAAGAATGATATGCATTCAAGCATAATAATGAGAGATAACAACACTACTTTCTAGTAGTAGCAGTACACTGACAAATGATAATAACTATTATTATCATTATTATTTCATGCACGAAAGTACTTTGTTCCTTCAATGGCGATTCCATTATAAGGACCAGGTGGTCAATGTTTTCAATCATCATGTAATTCTATAATATTTCTGGAATATAATTATCCTATATTATTACTTTTTGGTATTCTAATTCTCTTGAAGACAGAAAGCAGTGAGTGTACAGTCTTAGAATATAGTCATTTGTACAGAAGACACAACCAAAGACTGTCTTTAGGCCATAAAACAATATCGATTATTTCAATAGTGAATAAAATTTGCACGACACTATATTAAGCACGCTGATAATTAAAATCCACAGAAAAACAAACTTGAATCTAGAACGAACTTATTATTTCTCCAAGTAACAAACCAAATAAATACTTAACTTGAGCTCGAGAAAGAAAAAGAATATCAATAGAAATAGAATATTTACTTTCAATTTTTTCCCAAAAAAACGTTTTAATAGACCAGTCGAGCAAAAAAAAAGGTAGATTGTTCAACGAGAAACAAGGAAAGACAATACAAATTATACACTTTATTCCAACTTTTTGTTTAATCAACTAAGCAACATCTAATAAACAAAGCCATAAATGAGAATAACATAATACCCTTCATTTATTTTTACTAAGCTAAGCAAGAACTACACTAGCATAATTGCAGCGAGAAAAAAAACATACTTTTTAGCAAACTCTGCTGCCTTAGCGGAGACAGAGTTAGGGGCCTTTTCATCCTCTTCTTCATAGTCAAGCAGCTCCTCCTCGTAAGTATCGTTGTCTCTCACTTCACTCATTTACCTTTACACAAACAAATAAACAGTAAAACTGGTCAATTTCTAGGGGTAGGGGTTTCGAATCACAGAACCCAGAAAAATAGAGTTCTTTAAAAAGCCCATGGGATAGAATAGAAAGAAAAGAAACGATAAGGTTTCGATTGTATTAGCAGGATTAAAAGAAAAGAAATGATGGACCAGATAGAACAGAGAGAAATAAACTAAAGAGCGCTAAAATGAAGGCTAAAACGAGAGGCTGAGACAGAGAGGCCAAAACGAGAAATCATACCTTAAAAATGGATAAGATGAGCAATACGAAGGTTGAGACACAGAGGTTAAAACAAGAGAGATACGGGAGATGGAGTAAAATGAGAGAGAAAGAAAGGGGATAGAGGGAGATGGGGTAAAACGAGAAAGAAAAGGGAAAGGGGGATATGCGGCTTAGGTTCAGGTTTCAGTCGATTTTTTCATTTAATTGGTGCTACTGATCCCGCTAAAATAGAAATTAGCATTTTAGATGATTAGCTCGGGTTAATTACCTAGCTAAAATTAGCATTTCAAATGATTAGCTAGAGTTAATTACCTAACTAAAATTAGCATGAAATTTTTTTCGCTAGATGCTTCATTAAAATTTGCAAGAACTGTATTTGTAGCTAAATGTCACACTTATTCATTAATTTGTTAGAAAACTTTATCTAGCAAAATTGGCAGGCATGTAGTTCTCGTTAATTTTTTGCTATGGCGAGAATTTTATTCTAGCTAAATTAGTAAGTTTACATTCTTATTAATTTATTCATACCAACTTCAATTGAATTCACCATTGATCTCACTAAAAAATAAATAGACATATTAGATATTGGTGAGAAAATATTGCTTTTACTTCCCTTTAATAAGGGAAACTACATTCTTATGAAACTTCATAAATCAAATGGCAAATTATTTAACAGTTAGTCCTCGCTAAATGACTCATATATTAAATACCACATTATTTAACAGTTAGCGATGATTTATTTTTCGCAGAATTAGCGAGTATTAAATCCTCGCTAAATGATTCATATATCAAATGTTATATTATTTAACAGTTAGTGAGGGATTTGTCATTGCTAAATTAGCGAGAATTTATTTCTCGCAAAATTAGCGAGGATTATGTCCTTGCTAAATGGTTCATATATCAAATACCACATTATTTAACCGTTAGCGAGGAATTTGTCCTCGCTATATTTGCGATGATTTATTTCTCGCAAAAGTAGCGAGGATTATTTTCTTGTTAAGTTGTTCATTATCAAATGCCACATTATTTAACCGTTAGCAAGGTATTTATCCTCTCTGTATTTGTGAGGATTTGTTTCTCCCAAAATTAGCAAGTATTATGTCCTCTCTAAATAGTTCATATATCAAAGATCACATTATTTAACCATTAGCGAGGGATTTATCCTCACTATATTTGCAAGAATTTGTTTCTCGTAAAAGTAACGAGGATTATGTCCTCGCTAAATGGTTCATATATCAAATGCTAAATTATTTAACCATTAGTGAGGGATTTATCCTCGCTGTATTTGCGATGATTTATTTCTCGTAAAATTAGTGAGAATTATGTCATCGCTAAATGGTTCATATATCAAATGACATATTATTTAATCATTAGCTAGAGATTTGTTCTCGCAAAACTAGCGAGAATTTGTTTATTATAAATTTAGCGAGAATTATGTCCTACCTAAATGGTTCATATATCATTCGTGCCATGAATTAAGAGTTAGCGAGGGTTTTAGGCTCGCAAAGTCGTTGCTATGTTTTGCGCCAAAATTTTGGCGCTAAAGATTAGCTACAACAAAATGTATTTATCGCTAAATTATTACAATATCTATTTTCCTCCTAGCTCCTAACAATATTTGCGATAAAAATTATTTTTCATCGTAATTTTCTCACTAAGTGGTACATTTAGCAACAAATTTCAATATCCTAGCTAATTTTCATCGCTATTCTGTATTTTTTTAGTGAAAAAATGCATATATACAACCCTTTTGATAAAAAAGCATAGTTATTAAAACCGGATCGAATTGGCCGGTTGAACCGGATTAATTGCGAACCGAAAGATCAACCGATTGGTTCAACTATACAAAACCGGATTGGCAAAAAATCGGGTTGAATCGAAAAACCAGACAAAATCGGATTTTTGGCTGAAAATTGCAAAAAATTATATTTTTTTTGTATTTTTTCACCCCCCATATATATATATATATATATATATATATATATATATATATATATATATATATATATATATATATATATATATATATATATTCCATTATTTATTTATTTGAGAAAATTAGTATTTTAAATTCTAAATATGTCACTTAATAATTTAATATATTTATTATATATTTGGTTCATTGTAATCAAATATATGTGTGTATATATATATATATTAAATTTTTATTATTATTTATTTAAAAAAGTTAGTATTTTAAAGTATAAAGATATCACTTAATAATTTAATATATTTATTATCTATTTAGTTCATTGTAATTATATATATATTTATTTCTTTGAAAAAATTAGTATTTTAAATTATAAAGATGTCACTTAATAATTTAATATACTTATTATCTATTTGAATTTATTGTAATTAAATATAATTATACTCATATATGCAAGGTTAATATTTTCTGTGTTTGCTTTATTAGTACTCCATCTAAAAAGAAAATTTTTTTCATGATATGATTGTATTTTTATGTTTCTAATATATAATATTCAAAAATCTATAATTAATTACTTGTAATAATAAAATTAAAATTATGTTTGTAACTTATTATTAGGATATTTGTGACATACATTAATGTTTGATGGATATTTTTTTTTTAATTTTTATACAATAGTATTTATAAAATTATAATAATTTATAATATTTTAAAAATAGAAAAAAATTCGGTTGAACCCGGTCGAACCACGAACCTTTAGCCTCGTCGGTTTTTTATCCGGTCCGTTTTTAATAACATTGCCAAAAAGTATATTGCAAATTGTATAGCTTTAAGCATTACACTTGAATCTTTTTCATAGTGATTAGAATTTATCAATGTGTTTGTAACAAATTGAAATATTATACAAATAACCTTTTACTTAAAAAGAATAAAGAAAACAAAAAAAGGAAAGGGACAAATTTTTAATATTGATCTGATGTGGGTAAGCTTAGCCTCCTAAGAGTTTGTTCAGTAAATCCAGAGGCACTGCACTATATATATAGGTCAAAAGAAGGTTGAGGCACAAGTTACTTTGACTGTGCATCGCAAGGTTAAAAACATTATTCACACAAGCTAAACTCGTGTTAAAAGCACTAATAGAAAAGAAAAAGGAAAAAAAAAGAGAAAAAAAATTGGAACAGTGAAATTGTTTCACGGACAGCAAAGGTTCACATTTTTGAAATTTCATTCAGTAACACACAGCCATGCATTTCAAAGACCAAAAAGCAGATCTTCAATTATAATCCCCAATTGTGGATTGGAACACCAGGCAATTAATTAAGTTCATGAAATGGAGCTTGTACCTTCAAGCTCGTTGAAGGGAGCAGAAATCTTGAAACTCATTACAGAGAGCTACCTATTTCTTGTATTTTTGTGTTGAAAATTTCTAGCTGGTTTTATTCATTAAAATTTTCTTTTAAATAGAGGTTAAAATCTTATGAATATTTACTAAAAATGTAAATTATTTTCTATCTAGGAAACTATTAACTATGCAGCCCCTAACATGCGTTACAAATACAAAAATAATTATGACCCAGGATCCAACGACTCGGGCAGGCTTTCATACATAAATTGCCAAAAATGAACATCTATTGTGCACTTGCCATTCACATGCTGAAGACAACATACTAATAACAAGACATAATAAATTGAAAAGAATGATGAAAATCTTACAAGATGAGCCACAACCCTCAGATTTTCAGAAAGTGTTCTCAGCAGTTTCTACTTTGTAGGCTAATAAACGCCAACAAATAATGCTGAAGCCCTATGAAAGAAGAATTTTACGAAGTTCACACCTTCAGATAGAAATAGATAAAGTATAAACATTAACAATAACATATAGAAAAAAATGGCAAAATTAAAGACTTCTCAGCTTTTTTCACAAGTGTGCAGAAGGCAACTGTTGGTCTATGGTTCACATAAACAAAATAATCAAACGCATAACATGAGACTCGTACCTCTTCAAACTATACACAAGCCGCTCTTAACTCTTCAACTTTGCCCTCAAAATTGCAAGCTTGTCACCAATATAAAAATTTGTTGATTTGATGAGTTGAATTTCAAAAGCATAAGTCCGCTAGTGAAGCCGACAAACAACAATTCAACAATGTAATCCAAATACAATAAAATGTTTCAAATTTAGCTGCTGAAAAATGAAAGAATTCACCAACAGTAAATAAGTTGATCTCAACCCACCTAGTAAACCTGAAGAATTAAACGCATTTGCTATGTTAGAATCTATCTATATCTTGAGATTGCAACAGAACATCTACTAATGGTCATTAGTTGAAATAGGTGTACAATACAAGCTTATATCATTGCAACAGCTCCGGATTTATTTTTCACAACAAACAAGCATGTACCAGAAAAAGAGAGCAAAACGATATCTTATCTTCATTAATATCAATAAAACTCTGATAACTTTTATTTCATCTAATGATATTTACAATTTTCATATAGTTCCTTTGATTTTGAAGGACTAATTTTTTAAAAACCAAAATAAAGAAAATAGAAATATTGTCGACAAGTAGATATAACAATTTTCATATAGTTGACTGGTGTCTAGCAAGTGTATTAAATCGGCTAATAATATAAAAAAATATAGATTAAAATCCCAAATATCGAACCCAAGGAAACATGAAAATATCTATGTATGAATTAAATTAATCGAAAATTATTTCCCAAATATTTTCGATTTAAAGGCAAAAATTAAACTAAATAAACAATAAAACAAAACAAAAACTAAAATTAAATCAACATGAATTAAAAACAAAATAATAACTGAAATTCTCTTGCTAAATGAACTATTCACCTTAACTTTCATTGTAGTGACTTAATTTCAATAGGAACACCAGTGATTCTAGAAAAACTAGTAATAAAATCATATATCTTTATGTAAAAATATCATTCTTAGTATTAAACTTATAGAAAATTTTAATACTTAGTATAAAAATCTAGTTTTAACTTCCTAAATATTCACTGAACTCTTTTGCAAGTAAATCCAACTCCAATTTATTATTAGTTCCTCCGCTTTCAGTTTTAACCAATATTATCAACATATAATTACCTCAAGTCAGAAAATAATCATGCATAGACAATAAGAATTAAGCCAATAACATGCAAATCAGTGACAGTGCTTAAATCAATTTTTAGTTATTGAATCAATAAACCAACAATTAATTTCAATACAGTCAAAGATAAGAATATGTTTAAAAGCAAGAAATAATAAACTAATATTGAAATTAAAGCTCAAAATATAGTTATAACAATAAAAATATAAGATTTCAAATATCCATTAACAAAAAAAGAAAAACTACTTCATAATAAAAATAAAAGAACAATAAACAACTAAAATAAATAGAACATCAAACTAAAAAAAATAGAAAACTACTGTATACAACTAACTAAAGAAAACTAGAGAGAAAACTAAAGAAAAATCATAATTAAATTTGGTCTTTTGATCCTTTATCTCTTATTGATGATGATTTTCTGATCTTTTGATCCTTTATTTATAGGCATTGAAGAAAATTTTGGTCTTTCGTTGCTTCCCAATCACAGCAGGTAAAGGATTCTAGCTAAAAAGGAAGTTTCATCAAAGTCTACCTCTTATGCACGACCAAGTAGGTTGAAGCTTTAAATTTTTGCACTATCGTGTGAAGATTGTCTTTTTGGGCTACATGGCCATGCAGGTTTTTCCTTCTTCCCTTGCACGGCCGTGCATAGGCTTATAATGCCTTGCACAGCCAAACAAGAAAAATACTCTTATGATGCACGGTCATGTGAAATGCTGCTAGACTAAATGACATAGTTGTCTGCTATAATTTTTTAAAATTATAAAATTGGCCCAAAACTTTTTCTTTCTTTCAATTTAGTCTTTTTTTCTTCAATTTGGCCCTAAATTTAACTCTTAAAACACAAATTCAACCAATTAAACAATAATTCAACTAAATTAACTCAATTAAATATCTAAAATCACACTAAAAATATCATATAATTCACAATTATCATTCGTGTGATTCTAATATGAAATTTCAGTTAAAAATGGCTAATACACTACTAGCCAGCTAAATATTGAAAGTTGCTCCCTTTTGTTAGCACAATAAGAGGAATGTAGTGAGCAAACAGAACACAAGCAAAACAAGAAGGACGATGTTGTTTACAATGAGAAGAGGAAGAAAGGCAAACAAACTTGTAAAGTTCTGTGAATAACCTCTCTAGCTATCTAATTTATCTCCAAAATATCAAAAATTCAGTTTAAATAGAGAGAATTATGAAACGAATTAAGCAAATCATTTCAAAATTTATTTTCGATTGTAGCAAATCCAATTTGATTGAGATAAATCAAGAAAATCAAATAAGAATGAAACTGAGAAAAAAAATCTATAAATTGAAAAATATGTTTGAAAAAATAATAGGTCATAGGTGAGTAAAGTATACATCAATAGAGATTGAGTAAAATTGTTAGGAAGAAAAAAATAGTTAGAGTATGAGATGGGATTCAAAAAGCGGCATTTTGATGCCGTTCCTGTAAAAATAGCCATGTTTTCTATTAAAAAATATAGACAAGGAAATTTTTAGAGAACATGCAAAAACAGTTCTTTAAACTCTTCTATATTTTTAAAAAAAATTAAAAAGTTATTTTATGTTTTCAATTTAGAAAAATTATACCGTGTGAACATAATCTCTTATTTTCTATTTTCTGTAGATTTTTTTTAAAATAGGTTTTGTTTTCTATATATAATCAGTCTCTTAGAATATGAAATTTATTTTAAAATATGAATTATAAAGTTTCTTATCACCTTCAATTTGATTTGAATTTTTTTGTATTTCATTCCATATTGTCAAAAAGGATTTAAAAGTAATTGAATTTTTTCAGGATGCTTTTATCAAAGACTTTTAAAAACATTTTTAACATTTGAATGTCTATGTTTAAGTCTTCACATACTCTAGAGTTGAACATAATCTCTTATTTTCATTTTTCTGTAGATTTTTTTTAAATAGGTTTTGTTTTCTATAAATAAACAGTCTCTTAGAATATTAAATTTATTTTAAAATCTGAATTATAAAGTTTCTTATCACCTTCAATTTGATTTGAATTTTTTTATGTAATTGAATTTTTTCATGACATTTTTATAAAAGACTTTTAAAAATAGTTTTAACCTTTGAATGTCTATGTTTTAAGTCTTCACATACTCTAGAGTTAATATTTAAAAATTTTGAATGTAGTCAAACACAAATTATTCCTTTAATTAAAAATTTTAAAGGTAAATTAGGGCTAAATTAAAAGCAATCCTAGAGATATATTAACATATTTTTCTAGTTTTTTTATTCTTAATTCAACTATGTACATTGTTTTAATTGTACACATTGGCAGAACAAATCATCCCAAAAAATTTAGTATGAGTTTGGCGAAGATTTTATTTTCAGTTTTTAATTTTTTTCTTAAAAATAAAATTAAAACACGTTTGGCAGATTTGTTTTTCATTTTAATTTTTACAAAAATTTTAAAAAATGATTTTAACACTAAAACAGAAATTGAAAATTTTCAAAATATGATTTTTAGTATTTTTTTTCAATAATTTAATTACTTTATTCTCATTATCACTACCACCATCACCACCACCACAACACCGCTATTGCTACCGCTGCCACTATCAGACCGTCACTACCACCGCTATCGTTGCCACCGCTACCACCGTCGCTGCCCCTACCGCCACTATCGCTACCGCCACTGCTGCCTTTACCACCACTGCTGCCGTCGTCGCCACCACCATCACCACATCACCGCCACCGCTGCTGCCACCACTACCTATAACATGTATCAAGTCTCGTAGGCATCTGGCTTGTTCTTGAAAACTTGCTTTCAAGGCTCAAGGCTGGATCAAGGTTTATTTAACTCAAGAAGGCCGGTCGCTTTACAATGGATAGGGATTCAACCTAATCCGCGATGCCTCGGGCCTAAAAAAAGCATGAGACAGTGGCTTGGGGTATCTCCATTCATTATTGGCAATCAACCTACAAGGATGTCTACTGGATACCACAAGGCAGGTATATGGAGTTGCCATCCAATAAAATATTGAAAAATAAGTTTTAACCTTATGAGGTCGAAACCAGAGATACCTTTGGTTAATGTTATAGAAATGAGTTTTAATGATTAATTTATTTCATCCTCTTTCTCATGCGAGATATTATGCATAGAAAAAATAAAATCATACTCAAGTACGTTAGAAAGCTGTAAAGCATGTATGAAAGCTCTAAAGAATATAAGAATAAATGTAAAGATAAATCATATATAAATTGAGGAATTAGTTGAATTCATTTGGATGAGGACATCGGTCCTTGCATTCATATTTATAAAAGGCAGTATCTTGAATGTATTTTAGATAAAAAAATGGGATGGTTGATCTCTCATGGCTTGGAAGAAAGGAATCGTGTTAATTAACTAATTTAAGGTAGAAAATACTTTGAGTTTATGAAGAAAATTTTCTTAATTTACATATTATTTTGTGGGTGAAAATCGAAACATTGATCCTTTTTATTATAGAAAAATTCCACTCAAATTTGTATAAAATTATTCATGAGTTTTTAGATTAATCGTTGAAAACCATTTATTTGCAACAAATAAAGATATAAAAGAAGAATAATACAAGTAAAACATGCATAAATCAGGCTATTGATTGATTTAGAAACTAATAAATCACAAAATTTCATAGAAAGGAGATGAGCCCCTGTATGAGGAGGGGATAGAGTGATGACAGGCTGAAAGGTAAGTTTAGATAAAATTGTTGAAGATAGGACTGGCAAAAGGTGTTAGCACAGTTGTTCAGACGTTAACAATCCAATGTTTAAGTTAGCAATTAGAAGAGAAGCTTTAGAGAGAGAGTGTTTATATTTTTAGAGCAAAAAGGAATTTATGGTGTGTGAAAATGAACCTGCTATTTTTAGAGCCTGAAGAAACCTAAACAATACTCCGGTATAGTTAATCTACTCTTAGACAAATATGACCTATTGTTTAGGTAACGATGAATTGACAGTGGTATGTGTCAGATAGCTGCATCATGTTAGGAAGAGGTCTTATCGGATTGGATGACCTCATTCCCTATATCCAGCCAGCCGATTTTGAAAAGGCTTTGATGGGCCTTTGGTCACGTCCTTTTGGCGAAGGGCCTTAGTGCACAGAATTCTTCTAGTATTATCATTTATCCCCTTTTAATAGTTCGATCTAAAGATCATCGGTTTAGATTTCAATATCTTAGTGTGACCATGTGATGGAGTCTTTAAACTTTGAAATACCGATCATTAGTTAGGAAGTAAGCCATCAGTCGAAGGATCAAAATTACTTTGATCAGGATATGATATTTTATTTAGTTTGATTGGAGTGTTATATCGATTGAGATTGATGTTTAATTACTTCGATTAGGGTGGTATGTCGATCAGGATTGATCTTTTTAATTACTTCAATCTGGATGGTACGTCGATTGAGATTAATCTTTTTAATTATTACAATCAAGATGGTACATCGATCGAGATTGATCTTTTTATTACTTTGATTGGGATGGTACGCCGATCGAGATTGATCTTTTTATTACTTCGATTGGAATGATACATCGATCGAGATTGATCTTTTTATTATTTCGATTGAGATGGTACGTTGATTGAGATTGATCTTTTTATTACTTCGATCGGGATGGTATATCGATTGAGATTGATCTTTTTATTACTTTGATCAGGGATGGTACATTAATCGAGATTGATCTTTTTATTACTTCGATCTGGGATGGTACATTAATCGAGATTGATCTTTTTATTACTTCGATCTGGGATGTACATTAATTGATATTGATCTTTTTATTACTTTTATCAGGATGGTACATCGATTGATATTGATCTTTTTATTACTTTGATCAGGATGGTACGTTGATTGAGATTGACCTTTTTATTACTTTAATTGGGATGGTATGCTAATTGAGATTGATCTTTTTATTACTTTGATCAAGATGGTATATCGACCAAGATTGATCTTTTTATCCTACGAACTATTTTATGGACACAAGTTATGATGAAAATTTATTATTCTAACCTGTTTGTCAAATGCTTTTGTAATTCTGTATGGCCCTTTCCTAATTTAGGCTTTTTGGTGTTTCGAATCTTTTGCTTCCCTATTGCATTTTACAATTTCCATAAGTTATCTATTTACGAAGTTAAAAAGTTATCTGCAGGTATTACCGGCCATTTTTTATTATTCATCTGATAGTGGCAATTTGGATCAGCACTTCGTTTCTCTTTTTACATTACTTCAAAAGCGATGATTTGAAAGGGGTACTTCATTTTTATTTGTTTATCTTTCGTGCTTTAATTATTGCACCTTTTACTTATTCATTAAATAGCAAAGCTATGTGGCCTTTCGAGAAACACTATAAATGGGTGTGTTTTTGCTTTTTCCTATAATTTTCTAAGTGTTATCTTCTTCTCCTTTTTTCTTAATGGAATTTCCTTTATGAAGTTGCTTGATTGCTTTTCAATTTATTCTTTCCTCTTTTCCATTTTAGAAAGATGAATAAATTGCTAGGTGCTTTCTTAGCAGTGCATGACTTGCTATAACAAGTTATGCATTTTCCACCATTCTTTGCTATTTTCTTCTCTCAGCCCTAGAATTTCAATGGCAATAGATACATTTATGTATTTGCTTTTCCATTTTTTTGATGCTGCTTTGATGGAAGGACATTGCAAGATTATAGGTGTTCTTATTGTAGTAGAGCCACCTTATCCTCTTTTCTTCCTGTGTGTTTTACTTTTTTAGCGAAAAAGTTCTTACTATGTTCTTTTGAACATAAAAAGTTCTTTATTATGTACTCTTGAATGGAAAAAGTACTTTACTATGTTCACTTGAATGGAAAAATTACTTTACCTGTACACCTTATTTTATAATCTTCTTGCCTTGTTCTTTCTGTTCTTCCTATTTATATATTGACTATAATATATTGCATAAAACTAAAATGCATGAAAAGGGATAACTTAGCGTATAAACTTATCTTGAGAGAGTGTTGCTTCATAAGTTTACTCTGATCGATTTAGTTTTTCGGTCCCATGGTCATCATTTCATCCTCCATCACTAGTGGGATTAAAGATGGATTTATTTTGATTAACTCGATCAGCCTATTATCTCCATCGATGGTTTTTTACACCAACTTAGAAGTTCGATTGCCTTCTTTATTTTTTTAAAAAAGGTTTGCATTCCTATATTTGTTTATTCTTGTCGTTCGATGGACTTATTTCGATTGGGTTAGCTACTTTGGTTGGCTAGTTGCTTAAGTCTATATTTTTCTTTGATGTCGATAGTCGGCCTAAGGAACAACTTTTATTTCACATTTTCAACCAGAATCGATGCTTTTGAGCCATTTGACTACTTAATGTTCATCCT
Organism: Excoecaria agallocha; assembly: GCA_037975025.1. Lineage (NCBI taxonomy): Eukaryota > Viridiplantae > Streptophyta > Magnoliopsida > Malpighiales > Euphorbiaceae > Excoecaria > Excoecaria agallocha. The sequence goes on along the minus strand of CM075807.1, from coordinate 70,121,730 downwards.
ACAGTATTCAATCGCCTTGAATTACTGTGTTTGACCATGTCTCTTGAAAATGGTGCTAATTAATTTCTGTTTTCCATTTTAATTTTTGAGGAACAACCTTTGAATCTCTGTTCACCTGTTCTCTTGTTAATTCCTTCAAATTTTTCTAATGAAGCCTTTTGATTGTCTCTTATCCTTTTGGATGTTATCATTTTAGAAAGATGAGTGAGTAGTTGGATGATTTTTGATCCAGGTATCACTTACTATGATATGCCCTTTATCTCCTACTACTTTTTTCATCCTCATTTTCTGCAATACGTATTAATGTGTCTGCTATCTTGATCGGAAGAACATCAATCGAGCAAATTAAGTAAATATTTTTATTCATTTATACTTTGATATATTTTCATTGATCTTTCGCTTGGGATAATTACATTTTCATCGGTCTTTCGATTGGGATAATTACACATTTTGATCGATATTTTGATTGGAATAATTACATCTTTTCATCGATCTTTCGATCGGGATAATTACATTTTCATTGATCTTTCAATTAGGATAATTATATTTTTTCATTGATCTTTTGATCAGGATAATTACATTTTCATCAATCTTTTGATCGGGCTAATTACACATTTTTATCGATACTTTATCTAGCTTTAATTTTAGTTTTTTTTCTAGGAAAGAAGCACCGTTGGAGTTTTTTTCGCCTTTAATCTTTAGAGCCTTCTTCACTTTTAATCTTTTTAAAGACTACGACTCATGCTCCAATTGTCTTCATCCACAGAATGGCTTTAACAACCTTTTTTCTTAGGTTTGAGTTCTTTTTTCAGGAACCCATCAATCGATAGGTAGGAAACTTTACATTTTTTCTCCTTTGATGCTTCCTTCTCTCTTAGTGTCGAAATGGGAAAGAGGGTCACCTTATAATACCTTTCTACCCTTCTTGTGGTAATACCCCTGTAATGACTCAAAGGAAAGACATTTCATTTTCCTTTAGACTTACGACGTGCTATTTCATTCTTTTTCAGACTCAGTATTTCCCCTTCTTTTTTATTCAACTTCCTTTTTTTGAGGTCTCGCTTCGATCGGGTGATAGAGTATACCTATTTAAGCTTTTCTTCTTCCCTTAATGCAATCAAATTAATCTTTTTGATTTCCTTCTTCCTTATTTGGGTAAGATTTTCCTTACATTTTCCCTTTATGTGATGTTCTCTCTCCTTGAAGTACATGAGAGAGCATGTTGCTTTGTGTTTTTCCTTTTTTTTACATAGTGGGATGTCATGATAGAGGGAGAGGGTACTCTATCTGAGGCTTCTCTTGCTCTTTTTATTGGTTTCTTTGGAAATAAAAGAAGGAATCATTATTTCCTCCTCTTTTTATTTTTCCTAGTAGGCTAGCTTTGGAAGTCTCTTGTGCAAGTTGCACAATATTTTGAAAGGAAGGCATTTTACTTTCTTTTAGGTCCGACGTGTGGCTTTTTGCTTTCTTTTAATCCTAGATTTTATTTCTTTCATCCATGCATTTCCTATATAGTCTCAAAGACATTCATGAAGTTTTTATTTATTAACTTTCTCCTTGTGGTTTTGAATTTATACTTCGCCTGAATGCTTTTATTTATTCATCGGCTCTCAACGAATCACTAAATGTTAAATCACAAATTTCACAGAAAGGGATAAACCCCTATATGAGGAGGGGGGTACAACAATGACAGGCTAGATAGGTGAGTTCTGATCGGCTTGTGAAAGATAAAACTTGTAAAAGGTGTTGGCCCGATTATTCAAGCATTAGCACTCCAATGTTAAGTTAGCAATTAAGAAAGAAGCTTTAGAGAGATAATATATATATATATATATATATATATATATATATATATATATATATATATATATATATATATATATATATAGAGAGAGAGAGAGAGAGAGAGAGAGAGAGAAAAGGAGTTTATGATGTATAAAAATGAATATGCTATTTATAGAGCCCGGGGGAGCCTAAACAGTACTCCTGAATAGTTGATGTACTCTTAGATAGATATGGCCTATTGTTTAGGTAACAACAATTTAACAGTAATGTGTGTTAGATAGCAGCATCATGTTAGGAAAGGTCTCATCCGATTGAACAACTTCATTCCTTATATCTAGCCAACCTATTTTGAAAGGGCTTTGATGGGCCTTTAGTCACTACCTTTTAGCGATGGGATTTAGTGCACATAATTCTTCTAGTATTATCAGGAATGTTGGTTCTCTTATACATATTTATTAAATTCTTTGGTATGATTTTTAGAATAAAATAGGACATTGATCCATTTTATGAGAAAAATTCAATTAATTAGGTAAAAAATATTTTAGATGTTATTTTTAATTGAAGCGTGTAAAAAAACTATTTTTTACTATACTATTACATATAATTAAATAAAAAGTATGAAAAATATTACAAGCCCAAATGCTAAAATAAGGAAATAAATAAAATCCTAATCCAGTCCACGTTATCCTTCGACCCAACCTAGAAGGGAATTACACATATAAAAAATACGACAAGAAAAGATAATTAGTATATAATGATGAAAAATGACAACAAAAGTAAATAATATTATTAATGATAATATTTATAATAGTAATTATAAATATTATTACTAAAATAATAAAAATATTAATAATAATTATATTTAAAATTAACAAAAATTAATAATATAAAAACATAATAATAATAATAAAATTAACAATAGTAAAAATAATAATAACTAACATTAATAAAATATCAATTATAGTCCTAATCATATTAATGCAAAATTAATAAATATAAAACAACAATAAAAATAATATTAATAAATAACAACAACAACAACAACAATAATAATAATAATAGTAATTAAATCGGTAATTAGATATACACATAAATATACAAAATAAAATAGATAATAATGAAATAAATAATAATATAAAGTAAAAAAAATAACTAAAATAATATATATAAATATATAAAAAAAATGTGAATGGTGAAGAAAGAAATCAAAGGGGCCAAAATAAGGGAATTAAAAAGGGTTTGGGCCAAAGCACAAAAGGAAAAAAGAGGTGGGAGCGTGGGAGGAGCGAGTGACGGAACGAGGAGTGTGACTGTGATTTTTAGCGACGAAACGTCTTACTGTCGTTAAAGGTTCACATCAGCAGTAATAAAAATTTAAAGAAAAAGCTTTTTAGGGACGAAAATAATCTAGCGTCGCTAAAGGACCTGATAAACACAAATGATGCAGGAACTAAGGAAGAAAACTTTTTTTACCAAAAAAAATTAACAAAAACTTCAAAAAAACATATAAAATAAAATACTATTAAATAGTATAGTAAATTATATGAAAATAACAAATAAACAAATAATTTAATTAAACTAATACAATTAACAAATTAACAAAGAAACCAATTATATTAAAATATTAAATAAACAAATAACAAATTAATAAAACAACTAAATAATCTAATATGTTAGATTAACTAACAATCAATAAACTAATAAATTAATATATTAATAATGCAAAAATGGTTATAATAATGGTAATAGTAACAATAATACCAATTAATTAATTAAAATTGATAAAAATATAATTAGCAATAATTCATCTCAAAATATATAATAAACATGTTAACAATAATATTAAACAAACAAATTACAAATTAACAATAAAACAAAATTAATATAATAAAAATAAACTAGTAAAAGAAATTAATAAAATTAACATAGATCTACAAAATTAATTAAACAATAAGTTAAAAAAATTATTTACATAATTAATTAAAATTAAATGTTCAAATTTATGAGTTTTAAGGCTCGAGAATATTACCTTCAGTATCAGTTCCATCAAAGAACAAGAATTTGGTGCTCTTTGACTTTTTTCTAAATTTTTAGAATTTTTTATGTTTTTCTCAGGTTGAATTTCATGGAAAATGGAGGAAGAAGAAGAAGAAGAAGAAGAAGAATAAGAAGAAGAAGAAGAAGAAGAAGAAGAAGAAGAAGAAAAAGAAGAAGAAGGAGAGAGAAATATGAGAGAAGAAGAAGAAGAAGAAGAAGAAAAGCTTCTTTAAGAAGGTAAAAACCAAAGAAAAATATCCCAAAATGGGATAAGTATGAAAAAAAAAAAAATTTTCCCCCTTTTTTCACCTATTTTTAGGTGCATATTGCATTTTTAAAGTGACTCACAAACTTGACCCTAAGTCAAAATGTGACTCACGACCCTTGACTCATGGACTTGTCCCGTGAGTCAATAATGTCTCACGACTTTTGATTTTAACCGTTGACTTTTAACTTTTGTCTATTTTTTCTTAGCCAACTGGCCTTTAATCCGAAATATTTTGCTATTTTTAGGTTCGAAGATGTCATTTTATCGATCAAGTATCTTCTAGACATTTTTTTGCTCCATTTCTTAGCTTTCCAATAACAAATAACTTAATTTAGACTTGTAAATTGGGATTTATGACCAAAATACTGACGACTACTCTTAGAAAATTTTTAGGAATAGAATTGGTGTTCTAATTTTGAAAAATTATTGGAAATAATGGGTTTAAAATATGTCATACCCTCTTCATTAAAGTTGCACCAAAATTAGTCTAGTTTTTATTAAAATTGGATTCATCTTAATATGAGCTTTACAGAGGAAGTTATGCTTGAAATTATATGGACTGGCTAGGTGCAGGATAGATTAAAGTTATCTATGTTCAAACCTAATTTTAAGAATCTTAAGGACTGAATAGGTGTCTTCATTAAAGTTATAGATATATGTCTTAAGATTCAAATGGTTTGTAATCATCTAATTATAAGGTTTGTAGGCTGAGATAAAGTCGAAACACTCTAAATTGCTCCAAGTTTTGAAACCTGATTTTCTCATTTTGCACTGCTAACTGAGAGAAAGAGTGAAAATACCCTAAAAAGGATTTTTAAATATTTAAAATCTATAAGAGAGATCAAAAAATATTTTGAAAACATAAAATTTGAGGAGAAAGCTTGACACCTCTTCGCCTTGTTTATATTTGAGAACCTTTTTTTCTCATTAGGTAACTCTAATTAGGAGCCACCTCAGGATCCAGTATCTATAGTTGCCTCAAATTTTGAAAAATTTAGTGCACTAGTGCCTAAGTGACCTAAAATTTAGAGCAAATGATAGAAGATGTGTACCTGAGCTGGAGAGCTTCTAATTACTTTGAACACATACCATTTGGGTAGTGAGTCTTTGGTTAGGTAGTTATCATCAGCTTGTCGATATTTTAACCCTCGATCGAGTAGTTACCATCAGCTTTCCAACATTTTAACTCTTAGTTGATTGAGTAGTTACCGTACCTTATTGACGTTTTAACTCTTGGTTGGATAGTTACCATCAGCTCGTCGATATTTTAACCCTCTATTGGGTATTTATTGTAAGTTTATTGATGTTTTAACCCTTGATCAATTGAGTATTTACCATCAGCTTGTTGACATTTTAACTCTTAATTGGAACATCTAATTAGCACCAGCTTATTGGCATGCAGAATTAGGAAGGATGACATATGATTTGGCTCCAACTTGTTGGTGCATAAAATCAGAAAGGATGACATCTGATTTGGCCTTAGCTTGTCAGTGCATAAAATTAGAAAGGATGACATCTAATTTGGCTCCAACTTATCAGTGCATAAAATCAGGTAGGATGACATCTGATTTAGATCCAGTTTATCGGGGTGTAAAATCAAAGAGGATGACATCTGATTTGGCTCCATCTTGTCGGTATATAAATTAGAGAGAATGATATTTGATTTGGCTCCAGCTTGTCGGGGTATAAAATCAGAGAGGATAAGGAATTAAATACCTTATGAGAAATCTTACTTTTCATGGATGTATCACCTCTTAAGAGGATTTAGGTACCTGTGAAATGGATCTTTATGTTAGTATACTGTTGTAACATAAGAAAATTCTTAGTTCTTTTATGGATTTGCATGGTTGCTTTGATGGGATCCATCTTTAAGTAAAAGGGCCATTTTTTGATAAATGCTCTCGAGCATGGCATGCAAAAATGATTTTGCTTCATGGAATATTCTTTTTTCTATAATTATATTGATCTATCCCATGGAAGCTTTCCTTGTAGTTTGACTACATGTTGCTTGGAATTGTCCTGTGACCAACCTCAGCATGTGCAATCCCTCCTTATTTCCTTGTAAGAAATTGCTCAAGTGAGTAGGTGGAAGAAGTTATATAAGTACAGGATGTGTGTGAAATTCATGTGTGTACACACAATATATATGTAAGTTATGTGCGATCAATGCTACACATGTGATGTGTGTAAAAAGTGACTTGCAAATAAGCATCCAAAATTTGAAGCAATTGCAACTTATCAAATGCTTTGGATTTAAATCTTACTCATCCTTCAATAAGTTGGATAGACCACATTCTTACTTATTTTAATCTCAATAAGAGAAGTTAAAGGATTATTCTCAATGAAGGAACGAGACAATAGGCATATTAACACCAAGGCCCATCAAACCAACATATAAGTATAATACATACCAAGTGATTTCTGTGTATGTGTGCTAAAAGCTAAAATATAATTTTGTCTTTTAAAAGCAAATTCTAGATACAAAGTTAGGGATGAGATTTAACTCGAATGCTTAAATACACTTATGGCTTCCCTCTTGAAGCTCAAGAAATACCATATCCCTCTTCTTACATATCCAACCTTACTAGAAGGTCATCTCCACTAAGTTAGATAAGACCAAACAAAAATTAGGAGGCCTTACATTGGTTGTAACGTTAAGCCAGGGTGAGTGGCTATGTAACACCCTATTACCCTTTAGGAGGATACATGTGTGCTAGAACTAGCCTACAAAGTATGTTAGTTAATATGCAAAAATTCCTGACTATCTCTATGTAGATTTTTAATCCACAAAATTCAATTTACAAAAGAACTTTTTAGAAATTACAAATACTAAAATAAATGGAAAGCTTAAATCCTAACTTTCTACGTTGGTCGACTGTAGTTATCCTAACTGTAACTTGCATATCAACCAAGGTCTAACACCTTATTTTTGGCCTAATATTCCCCTCTAACTTCTTCTTTTTCCTTTCTCTTTGTCTTTACCACTTTACCAACTTGAATGTTCATAATCACTCTTGATTTTCCCTTTTTCTCTTCCTGGCCTTGAGAGCAGATTTTTTAAAGAGAACAAATAAGAAAGAATTGAAGTGAAGAAATCTGAATTTGGGCACTAGAGATGGCCGACCAAACTTCACTCTTCTTCTCTCAAATATCTAGCTACTTGTGGTCTAAAGAAAGGCAAGTTGTTGATCCCTATTGGCTTCCATTTTTATCTTTTGTTATTTGCAATCTAACCTCTAAACTTTCTTTAATCACTTATTGGCATATAATTCTTATCATCTTTATATATTAACCCACATATAATACTCATTATGTACTTATATCTTATCTTAAATAAATTATCAAATTATCCTTCGATAATTTCATTAATACTGGTTATATCTCGAGCCGGTCTACATAACCGTTATTATTCACAATATATATATATGTATGTATGTATGTATGTATATATATGTATGTATGTATCTATACATACATACATACATACATACATACATACATACATATATATATATATATATATATATATATATATGTATGTATGTATGTATGTATGTATGTATGTATGTATGTATGTATGTATGTATGTATGTATGTATGTATGTATGTGTGTGTGTGTGTGTGTGTATACATACATACATACATATATATCGTGAATAATAACGGTTATGTAGTGTGTGTGTGTCATATTTCTACCAAGGTATAGCTTAAGCCCTTACAATTCTTTCCCCTTCAAAGGAATTTCGTCCTCGAAATTTGCACTTATACCATATATCTTATACTTTTCTTTTTAGAATCAAGTTACAGTTTTAATGGGTCACTAACCATGTAACGCCTCCTTAACTAAATTTAAGGCCTACACTGTTCATTAATACCCTTATAGTAATAAGTTGTTATTTTAAATTTTAATAGAAAATTTTGCAATATAATAGCTTAATTTTCTTAGTTTCCAAACCTGTAAAAAGTCAAATTTGCACTCCCAATAATATTCCTCCTACTCCCAGACTTCAATCAACAGTTCACAGCACTTCTATAATCTCAGTTCATCATACACATTCACACACATTTAGTCCATACTATATTCATTTGCATCCCTCAAACTCATACATTAAGTTAATATTATATGCCAATAATTCTCATTCTTATCGTAATCATTTATATATAATTAGAAGACAAAAATCCAAAATCATGGTCTTCTATGTACATGCTAATTCTTCCTTCAATTCTCATCTTTTGGCACCTGTCCCTGCACGCAGTCATAAAACTACACGCTAAGCAAATCTAAATGCTTAACGGTGGATACATTTACAAAGAATTTCAACTAATTTAATTTGATTATTTAATTCAATTTAACCACTATTATTTATTAAACGTTTATAACTTCATAAATTCATAATTTATTCATTTCATGCCTAATTACTCATTAAATAGTCTCAAAACTTTTCTTTCTTATTTAGTTCCAATAATTTATCAGTCAGAGTACAATTTTACCATTTTATCCCTACAGTTGACTTTTTCTATTATGTTGACTGATTTTGACTTTTGGTTGACTTTTTCATTTTTATTCATTTTACCTCGATTCCAACTCAGTAAATTACTTTCAACACCAACTTAATTTTAATTTCATAAATTACCATTTAGTCCCTATACTCTTTCTTATTTACAAATTTTGCCCTTTTTATTCAAATGAATTATTTTATTCCTTTTAATTATGTTTTACTAGCAATTGACTATTTTGCCCTTTATTGGATGTAAAATTACACTTTTACCCTTGTTAAACATATATACTTCATTTTTCATCTTATACCATTTTTGTTCATATTTTCAATATTTCTAAAGCTAAAATTTTTCTTTTTACACAGTTTTATTCAGAATTACCATTTTTTTTCTAGTTATTGACAGCAGGAAAATCCATGAACCGGATAAGCGGATAAGCAAATCCAGTCACCGGGAGTGTCCACACTGCTTGGGAGTATGCGACTACTCCTCGGACTATAAATAATAAGCCAGCTAACAGAAGCAGAATAATTAATATTTTTCAAAGCAATAATAGAGTATAATAATACAGAGATAGAATGCCGCGGGGTAAGTGCCCCTATGGCTAGCCATACTATCCTAAGGTCCTGGGTTACCCACTGAAACTAAGGGCGGAACTTTTTATTTATTTTATGTCATTATTATATTATTTTTCATGATAACTGTCTTATAGCAATCTACACATAATTTATTTTCCAATTATTTAAACTTCTCAACTGTACATTTTTTAAAGATATACAGAATATCATCAAAATATAGCCAAATCAACCGTTTTACTCATATTAGCCATTCGGCCCAATGAAAATTTTCACATTCATAGCCTTTAATCATTCTTTTTTTATACTATATTTGTTTTCTTATTTATTTAAACATCATTATAGCAAAATATGCTTAATTTGCACAAGATTTCTCAAAGTATCACAACTTCCATCATTATGTACTTATATACATATTCACATACCCTTATCATTTTTTATTTTTATTAAGTCCATTATTCTTTTCACATCTTATATTGTCCATATATAACCAAATAAAACATTTAATATTAAGTTACATAATAATTACCTAAAGAATATCATTCGGCCATCACTAGGGTTCCCACTTTTAAATTGTTTTCTTCACTAAAATAAGTTCATACTAGTTTAAATCACCACAATATCAAGTTATTTCAAATTAATTCATGAATTAACCCTACTTTACATAGTTACATAATAGACATTTCAAGGAAAAATTATCAAAAAAAAGTTGAAATTAATTGTAAATTATATCCACTAACATTATTTTGGCTTCCTTATCACTTATTCCACCTTTTCTTTTCCTTTTCCTCCTTTAGATTGGCCTTCCTCCTTTTGTTCTTTTTTTTGGGGCCAAAAATACAAGGAAGAAATTTATCAATTTAACTCAACAATTAAAATAATTTAAACATACTACTATACTTCCCTAACCCTACTCTACATGCTGTTACAAAATCTCCCTCAAATTCAAGCTTAAACTCATAAAACTATCAAAGTGTGCCTTAGAGATTTTACCTCAAGTATTATGTTTATTGACCTTCCCTTGCTACAAACTCTTTACTATGTGAAAGAGCAGTGATTTTTGAGTATGGGAATAAAATTTCAGCTGAAGATATGGAGAGAAAAAGCTTGAGAAGAAAAAGAAATGGAGGAAAGGAAAACTAGAGAGAATTTCGGTTATGAGAAGGAAAAGGGGAGATGATGGTCGAATTTTCTAGAGATTTTCTATGTGCTTCTTCCTTATATAGGGTACTGAATATCTGCAAAAGGAGAGACCAAGATTTAATGTGTAATTATTTAATCCAATGGCCTCAAAATTGGCCACTTGTCACTCATCTAGAGCTTTAGGCTTATCCTATCATCATGAGATCACATACACCTGATCCTTACACCAAAATATCATCTCATATAAAATTTTATGGTCAATTTCCTGGATTTGGCCCTCCTAATGACCCAATTTCGATTTTTCGCTCCGAAATATGAATTTTTGATCCCGATATCAGATTGCCCTTAAAATTTTTCCCAAGTGTCACTATATATTCAAGAACATATGATAAAAATTTTAGCTCATTCCAACATTGTTTCGATATACTTTTAGCTTCGACAGCTTGTGCGGCCAGTCCGAAACCCAAATTTTCAGAATTGTCAGAATTGATATTTTTCAGTTTTCCGTGTGTCACTACACTATGAATAGCTTATATATGAAATTTGAATTCAATAGGAGGTCTCTAAGGCCTCCAATTGCTTAGTCGATGTCTTAGTCAAACCTACATCGAACCGTGAAATTTTCTTTTTTTACTCTTTTGGAGGTCTATTTAACCTCATTTATCACTCAAATTATACCACTAAACTCCATTTAACACGTACTTCCATATTTGACATTAATTTCACCTTGCCCGTCGAGTCACCCATCCTCAAATTTTTCTGGCCCGGACACGTTTAACGGAGCACTCATTGCAACCTTTTTATCCTAATCAACTTTAATCACTACTAAACTTATCATAAAATAATTAATCATGCATAATAATAAATTATGCACAACAAATAAAAATTTAGGGCCGTTACAAACCAATTAAATCTTTCTTATCATATAAAGTTTCTACTTGTTTTGCAAGCAAATCAGTTAATATCAAATCATAGCTCTTAACTTTTGCATACTTTCCATCTCTAAACATTTTTTTTAATAAGAAATCTTCATATATATCCAATAATAACACATTTCAGAAAACAAAATGCCAATCCCTCGTATTTTCTAACCTCATACTTCATGATTAAGTTAAAATCTTGGAGATAAGTACATCATTATTAATTATACCTAGATATCGTTAACTGTTTCTGTGGAATTTCACTTCCCGCAAACTTATGTAGCATACCCCACTACTCTAAATAAGACTAGTCAATTTTTAGGCACTATTAAGATCAAATAATACATAAATAGTGCTATAGCCATACTATGAATAATCTTGATTAGAGCCTTTTTTTAAAGAATTAGAAATACAACCTCCAAAAATGAGGAATATATTAGAATAGAAAGAAAAGAGTTCAAACTAATTGAATCACCAGAAACCTCATTATCAAGTACTATTATACTACAACTTTTATCACAATAATGATAGAAGAAATAATTGGGACAGCCGCAATTGGCCAACAACACAACTGACTTATGCACATACAGATTACTGAAGCTCAATATAGGTCAGAATCATCTAAACCTAAGCTCTAATACCAATAAATTGCAACACCCTAATACCTTTTAAGAGGATATATGGGTGCCAAAACCAGCCTATAAATCATGTTAGTTAATATATAGAAATTACTAACTATCTTTAGGTAGATTTTCAATCCATGAAATTCAATTTACAAAAGACCTTTTTTGATATTACAAATACTAAAATAAATGGAAAGCTTAAATCCTAACTTTCTATATTGGCCGACAGCAGTTGTCCTGGCTCTAACTTGCACTTCGACTAAGGTCTAACACTTTATTTTTGGCCCAATCTTTCCCTCTAACTTCTTCTTTGTCCTTTCTCTTAGTCTTTACCACTTTACCAACTTGAATGTTCACAATAATCCCTCTTGATTTGCCCGATTTCCCTTCCTACCCTTGAGAGTATATTTTTTTGAGAGAAAAAATAAGAAAGAATTAAAGTGAAGAAATCTGATTTGGGCACTAGTGATGGCTGGCCTAATTGTGGTCTAAAGAAAGGCAAGTGGCTAATCCCTATTGGCTCCCCTTTTGATCTTTTGTTATTTGCAATCTGACCTCTAAACTTTCTTTAATCACTTATTGGCATGTAATTCTTATCATCTTTACATATTAGCCCATATATAATACTTATTATGCACTTATATCTTATCTTAAACAAATTATTGATTATCCTTCGATAATTTCACTAATACTGGTTATATCTTAAACCGGTCGTTAACCTACATAACCGTTATTATTCATGATATATATATATATATATATCCATCCATGAACACGTCATATTCCTACCAGAGTATAGCTTGGGCCCTTATAGGCTAACAAAGAAGGGTTAAGTTACTAGAGAAAAATGACCACTATGTTTCCTCAATTCGTGGGAGGACTATTCTCTACCTATTTTTCCACTATTATGTCATTTTTGGATTTGGCTTTGGTGATTAACTCACTAGGGATTTTTTAAGAGATAATAGTTTAAGGTCTTCCTTTCAATTTCGCTCTTTTTTTGAATTCTTGTTGTTGTGATCTCAATTTTAAGGGTTTCCTATTCCCTTTTTCTTTATTTTTTCCTTTTTTATTTATTTTTCTATTTTTTTATTTCTTTTTTTTTTCATTTCTTTTAGATTTTTTTATTTCATTTTCCTTTTGTAGGTCATATAAAAGTTTGGTAGAGATTAATTTCCCCCATTCTTGAAATGTGCAATCGGCTTTTTCATGGTGGTCATCTTCCTAAGGGGGAAGCTAAAATCATTTTGGATTAAAGGGTTATTTTGATATGTGTAACAACAAAATGAGCACGCATTCAGCATGCTTGAAATAAAGGCTCAAGGGGTTAGCAAGCGATGATGAGATCGAGGTAGGAAAAGTCATTTAGAGGGCTATGCAAAAAAGGGTTGTCTGAATCATTTTCTAAATTACATTTCTTAAATTCTATCTCATCCTAGAGTCATTTTGACAAGTAATAAAAAAGGTTATAGTGCTCTTATTGAGTTTTACCTAATCCTTTTATTTGCAAATAGTTTTATCCTTTATTTTTAAAGCTGGCCTAAGGTACTTAAATTTTAAAAATTATAGCGAAGGCTTTTATGCAATTTAGCAGACAAAGATAAAGTGTACCTACCTCTTATTTAGCTCATATTTGAGTGAAAGATAAATTTCTTAGATTAAGGTCAAACCCATTCACAATTGAGAATTATTGGGATGAAATAAAATTTCAAATTGAAAGCAAATTGATAAGAAATAACTATGTCAAAACTATAAACATTGCACGGTAATGCACAAATTATAAAAATAAGAATACTTTCTGCATTTGGGAAAAGGACAACACCATGGTAGTTGCAATCATTTTGAATGCATCAAGAAAATAGTGGTCTTCGAGTCTGCATTTGGAGAAGAGAAGCGATCCTTAAATCTGAAACTGGAAAAAAATGATTATGTCAAAATCTAGGGATATATCCTAATAAAGTAAATTAGGCTTGTAGCCTAAGCTATTTTGATAGGGGTATTCCTTAAAATTGACGAAAGGATGGTGCTGCAATGATCATCTTAAATGCTTTGGAGAGGTATGACCCTCGAATCATTCTTAAAGTAAAGGGCAGTGTCATGACTATTTTTTAATGCATAAGGAATTAATGATCCTCAGACCTATAAATTAAAGAAAAATTATATCAAAAACTTAGATATACTTTAACAAGATAAATTAAATTAGATATACTCCTTGAAATTGGGAAAAAGGCACCGTTGCGGCTATCTTGAATGCATCAGAGAGGTGATGATCCTCAGACATGTAAAAGAAAATCGTGTCAGAGTTTTAGCAGGATAAACTAAGTTAGGAATGCTTCATAAAATTAGCAAAAAGATGGCACTACAATAGCCATTGTATTGATGCGGGGGATCATTGAGCCTTCAGGCTTTGCAATAAAGGCCTAGGTGAACTATTGAGGCAAAGATGGCAAAGCTAATTTTTGCTTTACCTATAAAATTATGCATACAGAAAAATATACAAAAGATTGTGTGCAAGGTGTATAAAAAATGCATGTAAAAATGTATGCATGAAATGCATTGGCCTACTCAATAAGTGGTTAGGGGACTTTATCTTAGATGCAAGGTGGCTAACAATCCACACATGTCTTCCTTAATGGTCATGGTCTCCAGGAAAGTTTTCTTTAGTTTTCTCCATTAGTTTTGTTTGCTTTGCCTTCTTTCTAGGTTCCCTTATTATTCTCGAGCTAAGTCATCTACTGCTGTTACACTTCTAACAAGAGAAGGTCCATTTCCTCACAAATTATGATTTAGTCATTCCATTAGATGCTAAGTCAAGCTTGTAATCCTACACTTTACTCAGAAGTTATACCCCCTACTTGAAGGGTTTATGGTAACTCAAAATTCCCTTTTTTCCCTCATAATCTTGACTCGTGTGTCAAACTATATGTAAAACTTCTTCTAGGAAGTGATAAGAGCATTGGGAACTTCCATTAGCAGTTATTAGACTGGTATCTCAAGGCTACTCTTACTTTTAAAGACTTAGCCAACATACTGGATGACCCTTCGCTGATATACCCATTTTTTATGATGGCATTATTCTACTGATCTATCTTACCCAGTAGTTAACATTGATCCCAAGGGAGCTAACCCATGGATATTGTCAATTTAGATGATCAAAAGCATTCAAATAGACTGACCTTATTTTCACTTCGTGTGTACATGGCTGAGATTTTCATTTATTTGGATGTTTATTCTTGCATAGGCTATATAAGGCCACATTCTGAGTTATAGCTCACTATATTAGACAACTTAAGGAATCAAAAATCATAGTAAGAAATCCTTGCCCTTTAGAAGTAGTCTTCTATTGACTGCATAGTGCTAGGCTATATAATCTCCTCCAAAGAGAGCTACTTGTAAGATTCTGCATATAGAGACTTGAGAAGTATGACTTTATTGCCTGTTTTGGTATAAAGTGTGAGTGACTAATCTCACAGTTAATCAAAGAAACTTAGCTGGAATGCTCAAGTTTTCATCTAACTCTAGGCCTAATGCTGGAAGCATCTAATTCCCATTAAGAACTGACGTTCAGCTTCTGCTTATAGCACTGCTCTTACTTCACATAGCAAAGAGGATAGCGCAACTTAAGTTAAAACTCTAGTAATTACTCTATGACCCTAAAATGCAAATGATAGCCTCTTAGCCCAAACCTTAAAGGTTTTCACCTTCCTAAAGGGCATCTTCTTGTACTTTAATTACTCTTTTAGCTAGGGGAAGACTCATGGCATCGAGTATCTTTTCATTTCTTATCCGAAACTCAAAATTGGGCATAGTCAAGAGAGTCCATATTTGAATGTCAAATTTTATTTCAACAATCCTGATTAGTTTTCTGAGGACCTAATTGCTTGAATGATTTGGCTTTTACACATTCTATGATAGAAATAAAGAATTTTGGACCTTCTAAAGTTTTCATATATACTTCCTCATGATATTTGCTCCATAGATAAAAAAGTTTATCTTTATGGTAAATCAAGAGAACCTTCTAACATACAAAGTTCCAAGCCATTCATGTGAGCTATAAGTTCTTCTATAACCATCATGGCTTCTTACTCATTGTTGCACTTCGAATACACACCATTATGGCTCCCCCTTTATTTAGGACCATATCCATATTGATGAGCTATGTAAAAAACTTATGAATCTTTCCTGATCTTCTCTAAAAAAATCCCTCTAAAGATGTTAGTTTCTCCTAAGCAAGGCTGATTGATGAAGCATTGTGGTCTTTTGTTAACAGTGTGAATGTACATCACTTGTACAACTCTGAAACACAATCTATCTGAGTCCATTATCAATTTTAGCTTTATGATCACCTTTTCTAGAATTTTCATCCAGAGATATAAGACCTAGAAGGCAAATTAGCTACTCAATCTTTCCAAGCTCTCACAAGATAACAGGTGCATCTTTTTGATGGAGCATCCACCATGAACTTGGTAATTACTGATAATAAGTCTCTAGATACTTCTACTACCTTTACCCCATGACTAATAATGTTTCTAACCCATATAATCCCACCATTGATGGCTTCGGGTAATTTCCATTATCAAATGATAAATCCCTTTTCAGCAATCTATTTTCAAATAGGCTTTAAGCAATTTTACTTAGGCTTTTTCCTTTTATTTTTATTCCTTTCCATCTAAGATTTTTTGTTGCTCTCAGTGAAGGCAATCCATCTCTATCGTGCTTCTATTGAAGATAACCTCTTCCTTGGAAGAATGTATATACCATTTAATGCCTTTAAGGAATTAGAAATAAATCTTGGCCTTTGCACTCAATTCAGTGGCTTCTTAAAGAGATTGATCTATAATGCATTTTTTAGCATATATTAGGGGTTATAGTTTTTGCATATTCACTTTACCCATTCAAAGCTATTCCCCGTACTTGAAGAACTTATAGCCATCAAAGGAATACTTTCTTAACCCTAAGACTCTGCCTTGCATCTTAAGTTGCAAGTTAACCACAAAGGAAAGGTTATTCGAGCTTTATCCTTACTAACAACCCTCCATTTCTTTGGATTCACACAACCCCCATAAACATTGTAAAAGCATTTCTACTTTATCTGGTTCAAGTGGTGCAACTTTATCTTTGCCAACCCATCACCTTGCTAACATAGTGTCTCGATGAGGAAGATAAGAACATTCATAGAAGCAACTAACATATGAGGTGCTACTTTTGCCACTAGAGAATTTAGCCTCGATACAACCCTTATGTGTGTAATAAGTTTCTTTCTGAATGTTAATTGTATGCTTATGCCGAACTTATATATGCATTCTCATTTATATGCATCACATTTAGCAATAATAACACTTATACCTAGACATGAAATGCAAGAACACATGTTTCATTCAATCTTAAGGAGTGACAACTCATATGCATCTGACTCCTATCATCAATCAGCCCTCGTGGATTTTCTTGATTGAATATTTTCTCTCAATACCTAATTTTTTCTTAGGATGCTTTTTTAATTTTTTCCCTAGCAGGATGCCTAAGTTATTATTTGGACTATATTTATTATTTTTTTATCGTTCATTTTTAATTTTTTTCATATTTTTATTTTTTTATCTTTGCCATGGAACCTTACTTAACCCATTAAATCCTTTTGACCATTATTGGCATGAATAGGTTATGCTTTTTAACCATAGCTTCTTTAGCAAAAAAGGTTTGACTTTAGTTCGAACAGCCAGAAGCATTTGATTCAAGTTATTTTTGCCAAATAATGGCCTTTGACCTATTTTTTTGAAAGATTAAGTAGACCTTTCTCTTTTTCCTAAACTCAACTAGGATGATGAGTTCTTCTTTAAGTTACAAAAATCCTACTTTGTCCATCTAACCTTAATAGTTGAGCTCTTAAAGCAATGCTTTCATAGTTAAGACTCAATCTTGATTGGTTACAATGTGTCCATCCTCAATTGTCAAGAAGAAAAGAAGTGGTCTTTGGTTCTATCTTGTTTCTTTATTCATGTCGACCGTGCAAACTTTGGTACAATTTTTTCCATAATGTTTAATTTAGGATAATGAATCGAATTGGTAATTCGCGGTTCATTCTTGAATTCCTCTTTGAGAAATCTTAACACTTATAGGTAATGTAACTATGGCTTTCCATTAGTTTCCTAGAAGCTTATCATTTGGAATCTTCATCTCATCTTTTACCTTCTGATCTGAGCCTTTAGATTTGCTGCTTTAATAATATATAGTTTAGATAAGCTTGGGTAACTTATCTCACATTATCTTTGTCGATTTTCATCATGTCATATCAAGTCCAGGCAAGACTTTTTTTTTCATTTTATTTTCTCATTCTCTCAAACTATCTCACTTCAAGAGTCACATTGGATGCAATTAAGATGTTATTTTTCCCTAAGATTAAATAGAGTAGTATTTATTGAATTTATATCTTATATAATTAAACCATAATTATTACTATGCATGATGCAATAAAATAGGATATAGCATACATAAGAAATAATCATATTATTAGCATAGCTAAAGAAACATATGTAGATTTACATTAGCAAAAAGTGGCATGTATTGCATCTTTTCCTACTATAAGTGTAGACAACAAAAAGTCTCTCAATATCTCAGGCTCTTCATTCTTTGGAATGTGCCCTCAAGACTAGTGATGATATTTAAATTCATTGCAACAAGCCTGAGTTAGACATAAAAACTGGTGGTAGCAAAAATAACTCATTTCTTCCTTTTATCCTCTAGGTCCAAAATTTGCTTGGTATCAATAAGATCCTGGATTTAGCTTCATAAATTTTGACAATTGTTCATCAAGTGGCCAGTATGCTGGTGAAAAGTATAAAATTGATCAGCCCAATAACTTGGCAAGCTCTGTGTTACTAATACCCTTGCTATCTTTTAAGCATTATTGCTACTAACTGAAACAAGCATCCCGCTAGCTCCAATATTATCATAGCTTTGATGGCCACTGTCATGATTTTTACCTCATAAATCGAGGGAATGGATCCTTTATACTTTTATGAATGTATACTTAAAGGACTTATGATTATCCATTGTTTTTTTGCTCAAGCAATGACACCAATTAGTTACGGATATCACACCATCTGGTATCAAGGGCTGAGTGCCAGAAATTGAAGCTAAGTTAGCAGTTACCCCAGCAACAGTTTTCCTTTCAAGGTCATCGATCCTTTTACCCAATGCAACTGTAAGTTCAGTTACTGTCAACATGATTTTACTTTTAAGGTCTTCAAATCTTTCATCCAAATTGTGAGGATCAAAAGTACCAACCTTTTCCAAGGGATCTACCATTGTAGTTTATACCAAGCACTCTGCTAATTGCTCAGAGGCTCTACCTGTGTTTGAATCTATCCTTGGATTTAGTTCTTGCTTGCTAGACTTTGATATCTCTAAAAGATCATTGATAAAGAGGTTGCCTGATCCCCTAACCACCTAGGTGAGCAGTTTGAGATGGCTGCAAAATCAAAGGGTTAGAATGATGTATGGCAAGAATTTATACCAAAACTATATGCACATAATGAATTGCATACGTAAAATGAGATGTACACACTTTTATTATTTTTCTTATATTTTATTCTCAAGATGCATTTACATGAAGCACATGTATATGGAGAACACATATGTCATATAATGGAGAAGTAAAAACAAAGTCTAACATGGCATGACAAGCAATTTGTATATGCACAACATATGTATAATAAGGGCGAGCGTACAAAATATGGCACAATGTAAGAATAAATATGCATGACATAAGATATACATGTCATATTTCAAGTATAATGGTTTATGTACACAAGGCATGACATGGTACACGAATGAATGTACATGACATATGGCATACATATGCATAACATGATATATGGAATACATGCACATAACATGACTTACATGATGATAGTGCACATATGTGATGTGACATAAGATGCATAAAATGTGTGTGATGATGCATGTCAATGAATTATGTGGTATGTAAAAAATCACATGAGTAAAACTGTAAGATATATACATAAATACTCATGGCTTGGAACATGACACGATATATAAATGAACACATATAGTGAATGGCATAAGAATTTGATGTATGTCATGTTGTAAACATGTGGGCATATGATGGATATGATGTATATATAGTGAATGACATGGCGTGGAAATATATACCCATGAAATATAACATGTATGTCCATGATATAGGTTGCATATGGCGTATGGTATAACAATTTATAGAGGATAAAAACACATGCTTGTGACATACATCACGTATAATGGTATGCAATATAATGGTATGTACACATAAAAATGAGAAGGAAGATTATAGCATGGAGAAATGCACATAACATTGCATGCAATTTATCATGGGATATGTATGGCATTTTCCTTGTATGCCTGATCTAACATGAGGCAAATGTGATGTCTACATAAACATTCAAGGGGTAGCATGTATAAGACATAATTCAATGACTAGTATGTACATGATATGACACATGCTAATATACTAATGTTATGATACGTGTCAATTGTGCACATATGATGATGATGATTACACATGCATGCTATGTGTATGTTAGTACATACTTGTGATAGTGGATATATATCATTGCAATGTATATTAATATGTACATACAATGATAAGTGTGATGCCAATGTGATGGTAGATGTGTACATGCACGTGCCATAATGCATGATGGAAATTCAAGTGTACATGCCATGGCTTATGTATGTTCATATTATAAGCTAAAATATGATGAATGTTTATACATTCAAGTCATGACAAATACCAATATGTTCTTATTATAATGTACATTTGTATATCATTATATATGTGCCAAAATGCATGTTTATATGCTCATATTGTATGACATGTCAACATGCATATGATAGATATACGTCATATCATAATGTATGCTGAGATACTTGTTAATATGTGTGATAGTAAATATTTACATGTATAGGCCAATATGCAGAGGGTAGATGCTATAAAAAACATCTCTGTGCACATGTTATGATATATGTTAATACGTATATACCATGAAAAACATCACTATATACATGCATGATAGGCATATGCATGCATGTATTACATATATATGTTCTATGACATGCATTAATATACATACGCACTGAATATATGTTCACGCTATGGTAATGTCTTTTTCGCATGGCAACGATGCATATAGATGATGTATGAGAATAAATATGTTAGAGATGCATGCAATGCACATGTCAATCATTGCATTATGATGATGATGCATAAGCATAACATACATGATATAAGTCAATGCATAATGGTACATGTGAATGATATATATATATATATATATATATATATGTGTGTGTGTGTGTGTGTGTGTGTGTGTGTGTGTGATGTATGAGCATGATAGCCATACACATGATGTATTGAACGGATAATCAAACAATGTATACATGTTATAATATGATGCATAAAATTCACATGCCATATAGACATGTTATATATATGATGCATAGTGAATATGTTACACATTGATGCATAAGGGAAATGCATATGAATGGCATACATATGATGCGTGACTCAAATGCTAGTATAAAACACAATGGTGTGTAATATACAAAAGATGCATAAGCATAACATTCATATAGTGCAGGGAAGAATTTGATGCACAAAGCAAGAAATGTGAGCTAATGCAAAATATGCATTTTATGGCATACAAAATGAAACATACACATTTTCATGATAAGGAGAACACGTATATAGAATGCACACATTTCACATTATCATATTATTATATTTTGTTTGTATGTGAAATGAGATGCATACACATGCATATTTTTATGGTGCAAAATTATGCACCAAGATTTACATGTTTTAATTTTCATTACATGAAATGATTTGTGCAAGCAAAAAATATACATGGAAGATGAGGTGCACGTACATCAAGAATGTATGCATATAAAATATGCACATTTTATTGGTTATTATCATTACCATTATCTTAGTCAGTTTAGTAGAAGTGCATGCATTTATACACAGAATAAACAAACACATACAAAAGAAAAGAAAAAAAATTCTCCTAACCTTATTACTCCCATATAGAAGGTCATGCAATCTCTTTTCCATGTAAAATTAGCTCATAGATTAATAGAGAATCCAATGAACACGTGGTGCATGGTAAAAAATCAGCAGCATAACCTCTCTTAATTCAAAGTGCATACGAATAAATTTTGACCAATGTATATTTAAATAATCCAAATAAACTAAAATGTGCCCATCGGGGCATAAAAACCTTTGGTGATAAAAAATATAATTTTATTGGGATTTATTCAATACATAAAAGCCCACATCACAAGCAACTTATTATATGCATGCCCCTAGTGGAAGTATCTATACCATTACATGGGTTTTAGTCCAATGATACAGCTTTAGAGCTATCCAAGCATGGTCTCTGCTAATGGATCTAACTGATCATGAGTATAACGATCAATCGGGTCACCATTTGATATATCAAAAGGCACAAGGCTTGGGCTAGTGGTTCTTCCTCATACTTTCCTACATAGAGTGAACATAGGGTCGTGCTTTGGGAATGCACCAGGTTAAAAGAAGGATGCCTAACTTAATTTTAAGGTCCTAGCATTAATTTAGTGCAATTTATTTTGAAAATAGATAAAACATATTAATCACTAAACTTATTTATATTAAATTAACCAAAGGTACTTTTAGAGAAAAATCTCAAGGTCCTTAGTAGAGTCGCTACTATGACATGTACCAAATCCTGTAAGCATCTGACTTATTCTTGAAAACCTACTTTTAGGTCTCAAGACTGAATCAAGGTTTATTTAGCTTGCGAAGATCGATTATTTTGCAATGGATAGGGATTTGACTCAATCCGTGATGTCTCAAGCCTCAAAAAGGCATGTGACAGTGGCTCGGGTTATCCCCATTCAGTATTGGTGATCAACCTACGAGGGCATCTGCTAGGTACCGTAAGACAAGTATCATGGAATCACCATCCAATAAAATATTGAAAAATAAGCTCTAACCTTATAAGGTCAAAATTAGAGATAGTTCGAGACCTCACTTCTATTAAACCTTTGGTTAATGATATATAAATGAGTTTTACTGATTAATATTTTTCATCATCTTTCTCACGCTAGATATTATGCATAGAAAAAGTAAAAGCACATTTAAGCATGTTGTAAAGAATATATGAAAAGCTCTAAAGAATATAAGAATAAATATAAAGATAAATCATATATAAATCGAGAAATTAGTTGAATTCATTTGGATGAGGACATCGGTCCTTGCATGCATATGTATAAAAAATGGGATGATTGATCCCTCATAGCTTGAAAGAAATGAATCGTGTTAATTAACTTATTTAAGGTAGAAAATACTTTATGTTTATAAAGAAAAATTTCATAATTTAAATGTTATTTTGTGAGTGAAAATCAAAACATTGATCCCTTTTATTATAGAAAAATCTCACTCAAATTTTTATAAAATCATTTGTGAGTTTTTAGATTTATTATTAAAAAAAACCATTTATGTGCAATAAATAAAGATGTAAAAGAAGAATAATACAAGTAAAAATGCATAAATCGGGCTATTAATTGATTTGGGAACACTGATTTCTTCGTGTATATTTATGAAATTCTTTGGTGTGATTTTTAGAATAAAATAGGACATTGGTCCATTTTATGAGAAAAATCTAATTAATTAGGTATAAAATATTTTAGGTGTTATTTTTAATTAAAGCGTGTAAAAAAAACTATTTTTACTATACTATTACCAATAATTAAATAAAAAGTATGAAAAATATTACAGGCCCAAATGCTAAAATAAGAAAATAAATAAAATCCTAATCTAGTCTACTCCACGTTATCCTTCGACCCCGATCCGGAAGGAAATTATACATAAAAAATATGACAAGAAAAGATAATTAGTATATAATGATGAAAAATGACAATAAAAGTAAATAATATTATTAATGATAACATTTATAATAGTAATTATAAATATTATCATTAAAATAATAAAAATATTAATAATAACAATATTAAAAATTAACACCAATTAATAATAAAATAATATAATAATAATAATAATAATAATAATAATAATAATAATAATAATAAAAATTAACAATAATAATAATAATAATAATAATAATAATAATAATTAATCTTACAAAAATATAAATTATAGCCCTAATCATTTTAATGCAAAATTAATAAATATAACACAACAACAACAACAACAACAACAACAACAACAACAACAACAACAACAACAACAATAATAATAATAATAATAATAATAATAATAATAATAATAGATCGGTGTCTATCAAGTGTACTAGATTAGCTAGTAATATAGAAAAATATAGATTAGGATCTCAAATATCGTATCCAAGGGAACATAGATTGCTAAGGATAATATTTATGTGCGAATTAAATTAATCTGAGATTATTTTTCAAATATTTTCAATTTAAAGGCAAAAATTAAACTAAATAAACAATTAAACAAAATAAAAACTAAAATTAAACTAACATGAATTAAAAACAAAATAATAACTGAAATACTCTTGCTAAATGAACTATCCACCATAACTTCCATTGTAATGACTTAATTTCAATTGAAACACCAATGATTATGGAAAAAAACTAGTAATAAAGCTAGATATTTTTATGTAAGAATATCATTCCTAGTATTAAACTTATAGACAAATCTAATACTTATCATAAAATCTAGTTTTAACTTCTTAAACATTCATTGAACTCTTTTGCAAGTAAATTCAACTTCAGTTTATTATTAGTTCCTCATCTCTTAGTATTAATCAATAATTTCAATACCCAATTACCTCAAAACCAGAAAACAATCATGCATTGACACTAAAGAGTTAATTCAAGAACATGCAAATTCGTCAATTATGCTTAAATCAATTTTTAGCTATTGAATCAATAAACCAATAATCAATTTTAACATAATCAAAGATAATAAGAATATGCTTAAAACTAAGAAACAACCAACTTGTATTTGAATATAAAGCTCAACTTAAGTCATTATAATAAAAATAGAAGGATTCAAGTATCCATTAGCAAAAGTAAAGAAAACTATTTACTAAACATATTGAAAACTAAAGCAAAATTAAGAAAAAGAAACAAAAACATAGAATTAAGAAGCTCTCTTGATCAACCGTTTATGGAAAACCAGAGAAGACTTCTTGCTCCAAGCTTTTATTCTTTACAAACTAAAACAAAAAAACATAAAACTAAAACTAATCTAAATTTGTGTTTAACTACTGAATTCTCTAATGATCTCTCATGTTCTGGTGTTTCGGGTCCTCTATTTATAGCTGAAACTATTGCCCAAAGAAGAAGTTTTGCCTTATGTTGCTTTCAAATTAGAATCGAAAAAGAATTCTAGCTTAATAGGAAGTTACGTCAAAAAATGCCTCTTGTGCACGGCCAAGTAACTGAAGAAGAAAACCTGTGCACTGTCGTGTATATGAAGAACAATGGTACATGGCCAAGCACCAATTTAGCCTTGGTGATGCACGGCCAAGCATAAGCTTGTTGTGCCAAACCTAATTATTCGCCTTTTGATCTTGTTTCACCGTTTTATCACACTCGGCCATTTGAATTCCTTGCTTGGCCGAGTGAAGGGTCTCTGGACTAATCGTCATAACTTGTCTGTCATTTTTTCTAAAATTATAAAATTGATCCAAAACTTTTCTTTTCTTTCAATTTAGTATTTTTTTCTTCAAATTGATCCTAAAAAATACCAAAACTTAAAATTACCACTTAAAACATAAATTCAACCAATTAAACTATAATTCAATTAAATTAACACTAAATTAACTCAATTAAATACCTAAAACCACACTAAAAAATATCAGTTAATTCATAATTATCAACAACAACAACAACAACAACAACAATTATAATAATGGTAATAGTAACAGTAATACCAATTAATTAATTAAAATTGATAAAAAGATAATTAACATTAAATTAGCAATAATTCATCTCAAAATATATAATAAACATGTTAACAATAATATTAAATAAACAATTTACAAATTAACAATAAAACAAAATTAATATAATAAAATTAAACTAGCAAAATAAATTAATAAAATTAACATACATATAAAAAATTAATTAAACAATAAGTTAAAAAAATTATTTACATAATCAATTAAAATCAAATATTCAAATTTACGGATTTTAGGATTCAAGAATATTACCTTTAGTATCGGTTCCATCAAAAAACAAGAATTTGGTGCTTTTTGGCTTTTTTTAATTTTTTAATGATTTTTTAGATTTTTTTTTTGGTATTCTATGGTTGAATTTTCATGGAAATTGGAAGAAGAAGAAGAAGAAAAAGAAGAAGAAAAAGAAGGAGAGAGAAACGAGAGAGAGAAGAAGAAGAAGAAGAAGAAGAAGAAGAAGAAGAAGAAGAAGAAGAAAAGCTTCTTTAGGAAGCTAAAAACCAAAGAAAAATATCTTAAAATGGATAAGTATGAAAAAAAGATTTTTTTCCCTCTTTCCCTATGCAATTTGTATTTTTAAAGTAAGTCGCATTTTTAAAGTAACTCACGGACCTTGACTCACAGACTTTATTTGTGAATCAAAAAGTGATTCACGGACCTTGACTCACGGACTTGACTCATAGCATTTGCCTTTAACTATTTACTTTTGACTTTTGTTTCCCTTTTTCAGTTAATTGGCTTTTAATTCAAAATATTTTACTATTTTTAGATCCGAAGATGCTATTGTTTCAGCCAGATGTCTTCTAGAAATTTATTTTTCTATATCTTAGCTTTCTAATAAATAAAAAATCACTCAATTTGGATTTGTAAATTGAAATTTTTGTCAAAATACTGACGACTACTCCTAGAAAATTTTCAAAGATAGAATTGATATTCTGATTTTGAAAAATTATTGAAAACAATGAGTTTATAATTAGATCATATTCTCTTCATTAAAGTTGCTCCAAAATGAGTTTAGTTTCTATTAAAATTAGATTCATCTAAATATGATCTCTACAGAGGAAGTTATGCCCGAAATACTACAGACTGGTCTAGATACAGGGACAGATTCAGATCATCTATGTTTAAGCCTAATTTTGAGAATTTTAAGGATTGAATTGGATTTAGATGCCTCATCAAAATTGTAGATATATATCTTAAAATTCAAATGGCTTCAAAATTATCTAATTATAAGGTCTGTAATCTGAGATAAAGCCAAAATACTCCAGACTGCATCAAATTTTAAAACTTGATTTTCTCATTTTGCAATGCTAATAGAGGAAAAAAAAAAGGAAAAATACCCCAAAAAGGATTTTTAAACTTTAAAAACTTGTAAAAAAGATCAAAAAATATTTTAAAAATATAAAATTTGGGGAGAAAGCCTGGAACATCTGCTTCTTGTCTATTTATGAAAAATCATTTTCTCATCAAGTAAATGTATTCAGAAGCTGCCTCACGATTCAGTGTCTACACCACCATCACCACCAAAATTATTATTATAATGTACATGAACAATTAAAAAAGTATGATATATTTTTTAAATATATAAAATAATTTTTTAAAAAAACAGATAACAAAAATCAAAAATAATTTTTGAATTTTAAAAAATAAAAAAATTCTTGTGCATTCGGTAAAATTGTAGATTTTTAGTTTTTGATTTTTTAAAGTACAAAAACTATTTTTGATTTTTATTATCTATTTTTTTAAAAATTATTTTATATATTTAAAAATTGTATCATACTTTTTTAATTATTCATCTATATTATGATAATGATTTCGGCGGCGGCGACAGCGATGGCAAAAGTGGCTATGGTGACGACAGTAATAATGGTGGTGGTCGCGATGATAGTGATTGTAGTGATGCTGACGGCGACGAGGGTGTGGTGATGGTGGCGGGTGTAGTCCAGCAACGGTGGTGTGGTGATGATGGTGCTGCAGTAGTCTAGTGATGTCGGCGATGGTGGCAGCGATAGTAAAGGTGATAACGATGGTGGTAATGACGGTGGCTTTGTGGTAGCAACAGCAGCAACAACGACTGCGACGATAGCTGTTTAGTAGTGGTGGTGGCAATGACAGTAGTGATGGTTGCAGAAGCAGTGGTGTGATAATAGTGGTGCATTCGTATAGTGGTGATGGTTTTATGATAATAGCAGCGACAGTAACAACGACAGTACCAACGTATTTAATGATAACAATATTGATAATAAGAATAAAATACTTAAATTATTAATAAAAATAAAATTTTATATTTTATATTTTAAAGATTTTTAATTTCTATTGTTGGTGTAAAAATTACTTTTTTTAATTTTTATATAAACCAAAATAAAAAAAATCTGCCAAATATATTTTAAATTTATTTAAAAAATTAAAAATCAAAACTAAAATTTCTTCCGAATGCGTTCTTATATTTTAATTTTATTTAAAAAATAAAAAAACAAAAATAAAATTTCTTCCGAAAGCATGCTTAGGTTGCGTAAAAAATTAAATAAAAACATGAAGGGCATGTTCACTTGTGGAGAATTATTCCAATTTTCCGGAAAACTTTTCCACAGAAAATGCAAAATAGAGTTTTGTGTTTATATTGATCTGTTTTCCAAAATGGGAAACAGAAAATGGTGTTTTCCATTTTCTAATTTTATAAAGGAGTTAGAAAACATATTTATTATGTTTTCCATAGAAAACACGCTAATTTTATGAACGGCGTCAACCACGTGAGTAGCAGTAAGTTCTTTTCCATGGTCTCTCTGTTATTCTCTCTAAGTTCATCTTCAATACGATTTCCACCATGGGAGTTCAAATCGAGCTTTGGATCCGTGTTCCCTAAAAAAGGGATATGATTAGGTAAGGGTTAGCTACTGTTTTAAATTTGAAAGATTTAGAAGCTGACAGATCCAATTGTAGAGGAAAATCGCTATCATATCTCCTATTTAATCTCCATCCAACTTTTCTATTAATTTCCAATTAATTCTCCTATTTAATCTCCCTCAAATCAACTGATATTTTCATGTTTCGTTCAGATTTTCCTTCTCAAATCAAATCCAAATTTGAAATTTAAAAAACCGTCAAGAATTGATTTATATTAAGTTGGTTGGCTGGTGGTTCTGTTGCTTCCCTTGCTCCGGGAGATATCCGGTGGATTTTTCACATTCTTGTGCTTTGATCGGCCTTCTAGCTTGGTCTGGAAAACTGGTTATTTATGCCCATCTGTTTTTCCTTGTTCGTAGCTTTTTTGTCTCTAATTCTTGAAACTTGATTTTTGGTTTGTTTTGGTGGGTTAATAGTTTGAATATCAGCAGGTTTATCCTGCTGCACGTCTTGATTAGCTTTTTGGTTTTTATGCAGGTTTGGTTTTGAAGTAATTGAAGGATCTTCACTTCAACTAATCAAATTTGTTTGAGGTAAACAATTTATTCTACTCATTAGGCTTAATTCTTCTTTACATGGGCTTTATATTTAATTAAACTAGAACATAAATTGATGAAGCTTTTTATTTCTTGTTGTGATAATTAAGTCCATCATAAATGAGTTGTTGAATTTGAATTTTCGGGAGAATCTAAAGTAGTTGCCGAAAATTTAGTTTGCAGATTAGTATATTGATTGTAGTTGCTGTTTTTTCCTGGTTTTTTTGTGACTGTGTTCTCTTGTCGGTGTGGATATTTCATTGTCAACAACAAACTGAATGCTGCAATAATAAATGCTATTGTGATTATCACTACTGTTATGACCATAATAGCATTAGATTCTGAATCTGATAGATATGACAATATCAGTGATCGTCAATATATTATGGGATTTGTATGGGATATATTGGCATATGCTCTTCATGGGCTCATCTTTGCCCTTTCAGAGCTAAAGTTATTAGGAAGAAGATCGTTCCACGTTGTGTTGGAGCAGCAGGTAATGGTTTCATTTTTTGCTTTTATATTTGTAACCATTGGGATGATCGTGAGTAAGGATTTTCAAGGGATGACATCTGAGGCCAAAACATTTGCCGGTGGAGAGGCTTCATATATCCAGGTTCTTGTTTGGGGTACAATTACATTTCAGCTGGGGGTATTAGGAGGCACTGCTGTGCTTTTCCTGGCTTCTACAGTGATGGCTGGTGTATTGAATGATGGCATCTGAAGAACATTGTTTTTTAATAGCTTCTTTATTTTTAATAAGAAATGTCTGAAACTAACAAGGTTAGATATGAATGGGATAATTAAGCTTTGTATTTCATCTTTTCTGTACATCTTATCCATTCTTTGAAGAACATTGGTTTTGAATAGCTTCTTTATTTTAAATAAGAAATGTCTGCTTGAACAACAAAAATTGTTGAGTGTACAGCTGTTACAGTTTTTTCTATAATTATTCCCTTTGACTGCTTTTTTGTCTGTAATCATTCCTTTTGCTTTTTCTTCTTTTAACACCATTATACAGCTATAAAACGGAAAAATGCAATAGCTGTAATATAGATGAATAAAATATATTTCATTCTATCATTAAAGTTGACAAAATGATGATGTTAATTATTAAATAACACAACAGTGATTCTTGTGATGTATTCTTTGTGCGTGTGTAGAAGAAACTGACGGAAACAAGGGATCTTTTGAATTTCAAGTAGTAAGTTTCACGGTGGAAACAAAATGCTTTTTTCTAAATATTCTCTCGTATCAAGAAGTCAATTCATCTAATGTGGAGTTAATTTTTTTATTGTTCTGTTTTTTGTTTGATTATGTTTAGAAACACTCTACAGAACATACAACTTCTCATTCAAATAAATGTTCTTAAATTTAAAATATGCCCTTTAGGAAGTGATCCATCACTTTTGATGTATCAGAATCTGTTGTGAAAAGACTAGTAATTGAATGAGGAAGAGATTTTGGTGTGGTCTAACCGGTGGTTTAGTTAGTAATTTTTTGTTTTCCTTTCATTGAATCTTTGGAGTAGTTCTGTATGGTAACATCTACAAGTATTGAATTGCTAGTCATCTTGAAAATTTGTGCGTCTATGATGAGTAGTTTTTTTATTTTGAATAAATGAAAATTTTTCATTTTTAATAAATGAACATGTTTTTCTATTTTTTTATTTTCTGTTTTCAAGAAAATAATTTTTCAGTTATTAATAGGTGAACGCATTTTCCAAAATTTCCGTAGAAAACGGTTACTCCAGTTTTCTTAGAAAACAGAAAACAGTATTCTGTTTTCCATAAGTAAACACATCCGAAGATATTCTCATACTTCATCTGACACTGAAAAGACGAAAGTGCTTTTCTAGAAGCTGAAAGTGGTCATATCACCATGGTCACCGGAAGGGTAAGTGCATAGTGTTTCTACCCCTTAAAAATGAAGAATGAATATATCAATCTCCTGGTATCCATGTTACAACATATTAACCTCCATTCTCGTGGCAAAACAACATACTAATCACACCGACTTCTCGGCGTTTCATATTCATGCTGGACACCACAACTTCGCATTTTAGTATCCACGTTTATAGTGCATCCTCTCTCCATCTTGATTTTCACAGTTGAAACCTGCAAACTCCAAATCCAGAGGATCAAAAGTGTTGGTTCAAAGCGCACCTAAGGGTTGCAAAAACTATGTTGTCATGGCATGAGTCTGAAAGAGATCCAAGTTAACCATAATCCTCCATATAGAAATTATTATACAATGCTGATCTGACATAAGTCCAATACTCGGAACCAAAAGATTCCAGTGCCTTTCGAAATATTTAATTTTTTCAAGGTCACGCCAGAAACTGAACTTCACATATGGGTATCTTTATCAGTGATTTAAGATCCAAAGATAGCCAATAATTTTGGTAGAATCCCCTGTAGCATTCCCAAAGTCTTGATATGCAGCGGAGTTGTCTGCAGATATATGCTCTTACAAGCTCTGTTCAAAAGAAGATTAACATGAGAAAAGACTGAATCCCAATAACATTGTACAGAAAAATGTAAAGGCAATCAAAAAGATGAGCAATCCTCCAGCAAAACCCATCCAATTATAGTTAACCATAACAAAATCTAGTAACAAGTTATGTCAAACAATATGTGGTGCCACATCACTGCAATATGCTGCACCTGCAAGAACACAGCCCCATAAAATTTACAAAAAAGAATAACATTTCTTTCTTATATGGAGCACATACAATTAATGTCCCCATGCCACTCTGTAGTAGCCTAGCAGGTCCAATAGATCAATCTCTACCTAGCTTCTTATAAGTCCAAACAAAGTTCTAAGCATCCTGCTCTGAATATACCAACTTATCTAGGTAGAACAGCATTCCTAAGACCAATAAACTATCTGACTAATTAAATTACTTTGGTGGCATAAAACACCCTTGATCAGCCTTCTAAAATTTCCAATATATAGGTTGCAAGAGCACTGCAGTATCTCCTACAAAATCACAATTATGAACTTTGTCAAATTGCAATAAGTACTGCTGAGTATCTCGGTCAATTTCTGATTGTCATGATTCCCAGCGTCCATTTGAGTTGACAAAATCCACGTCTGCAAAAATTTTCAATTTTTGTTGACCACACTTTAATGAGAACTGCTTTTTCTGAGAATTGCTTCATCACTCACAAGCATTGTTATCAATTTTGAACCCATTTAAGGTGTGAAAAGTGCTTCTTTTGACCGTGGCTGAAGTTGTATTGCTCTTTGCAAGATGAGAGATTAATGACACCTGACAATATCCTTTGTGCTTTAGATAGCTTCTAATGCCCACCTAGGCATTACCAGCACCAATGCAAGTGTGACTCATACTTTTATGCTTGGTTTGGTTGCTGCAAAAGTGCATACAAAAGAAAAAAGATGTTGAGATTAACATATTGAAACACAAATATATACCTAATTACCTTCAAACAAAAAAAGGTTCATCTCAAATGTAGGACATAAGAAAAGAGATCAAAAGATTTAGATAGAATTTAGATTGAGATGAAGAAAGAAAAATCAATAAAGAAAGCTTTATTTAGATGAGGATTGGTTTATGAAAATCCTAGAGCTGAAAGTGAAAATTTAGTATCAAACAACCAGTGCAAAAGAAAAGCATAAAATGAAACAGATAAAAATCTGAAAACTTTGCTGCAGACAAAGAAAACCAGGAAAAAGAATTGCAAACACAAAATGATTGCAGAAAATGCACGCACTACAAAATAATTGCAGAAATGGCACAAATACATATAGTTGGAAAAAAATGGAAAACAAAATGCAGAAGAATTCTTCAGACTGCTTATAGCTTCCAAGCCATGGACACTGTAGCAATGCAGAAGACCAACTGCAAACAAATCAAGGTCCATGTGGTTGTGTAAATTTACTCTTTTCTCCCTAAACTTATGACATAGTTATTGGCAATTAACCTTCCAATTATTGGATGCTTATGAGAAGGGTATGGTCCATACAAGAATGAAAATAGATGATTTCAGAAGACCAGCTGAAGTTTAAGGATGTTGATGCTACTACCACGTGACCCAAAACTGTCAGTAAATAAGAAAACTTACAAAATGTTACCTAGCTATAACATAAATGTGGAAAGTAACAAGAATGCTAATAATAAGTCAGTCAGAAATTTATACCTTTTTCTAACTTCACATCCTTTCTGCTCCTTTCATGTGCTCTGGTACCACTGAAAAAGTAGAAGAGAGTGAGGAATTGTAGTGAAGCCTCCTAACCAGGGTAAGACATGCATAGCGAAGCCTCCTAACAAGGATACAACATGTATATCCAGATTGATATGCTATACTGTACTTTCAAGAAACAAGATGATCATTCTATTACCAGTAATCCCCACATGAACATTCACCATCCTCAAAATGATGAAACCTATTTGAATCCCGTAACACTATTTGGCGGCCAACAAGTTTTGATATGTATTTAAAGAAAGAATGGCAGTCACCACAAATGCGAAGGTTTTTCATTAACCTAATTGGCAGCCTTGAGTCACGAGTGAGAACAAAAGCAATGGCAAGTTTCTCACTGTGATAGCTCAGGAGTTCTTCCTTGCTCTCTTGCTCAAGATCATACATAGCAAATTTTGTCTCAGGCACGTATCCTGCATCTCTAATTTTTCTGTTTAGCTCCATGAGTTTTTCATAAATGGGATCTCTTTCTTGGTGTTTTTTATCCCCAGCCACAAAAACATGGACCCCATCCTTCATCGTTACCCAGGTGCATCCAGCTTCCTTCTTTACTGCTCCCTCTCTCATTGCTCGCCTAGCCCTTGCCATGTCCTCCCAGTTCCCTCCCGAAGCATACAAGTTAGAAAGAAGAACATAATTCACAGCATTGTGAGGTTCCATACCCATGAGCATTTCAGCAGCTCTCCTACCTAACTCAGTCTTGCGACCATTTGCTCGGCAGCAGGCACCTAGCACTGTCCGCCAAATGAGAACATTAGGTTCCATTGGCATTGTATTAATAAAGTTCTCTATCTTGTCAATTTCACCTGCCCGTCCAAAGAGATCCACCATACATGAATAATGCTCTATACGTGGAGCCAACCCATATGTATCGGTCATGGATTTGAAATGTGCAAACCCTTGATCCACCAAACCAACATGGCTACAAGCTGATAGAACCCCAACAAAGGTGACATGGTCTGGAAATTGATTATCAAGTTTCATTTGGGCAAAAAGCTCCAAAGCCTCACCTCCATGCCCATGACGTGCATAACCTGATATCATTGAGTTCCAAGAGTAGACATTCCTTACAGGCATCAATTCAAAAAATTTTGATGCATATTCTATTCTTCCGCATTTTGAGTACATGTCAACAAGTGCACTCCCAACTACAACATCAGATTCTAAGCAAGCTCTGATTGCGCAGGCATGAACTTCCATGCCACGTTCTAATGTTGCAAAAGAAGCACATGCACTAAGAACTGTGGCAAAGGTGAAACAGTCCAATCGCTGACCCCTCTGCATCATAAACCAAACCAAATCCATTGCCTTGGGCAAGGACTCATTATGTATGTATCCTGAAATCATTGAGTTCCAACTAACTTCATCCCTTCTGTCAGACATTCTAGAGAAGATCTTCTCACAGGAATCCATCTCTCCACATTTGCCATAGCAGGACAGGAGTGCATTCTCAATGGCAGTGTCATTTGCAGTGTGGTATTTCAGTATTAGTGCATGTATCTGCTGGATCAATCCAATCTGTGAAAGAGATGACACAGCTGCAAGAATATTTAAGAAAGTAACTCTGTTAAGACTCCATCCAGCTCGCATCATCTCCAAGAAAAATCCTACAGCTTTTGAAACTGATACCTCTGAATCAGCCAATGCCCCAATCATGGTATTCCATGATATTTGATCATACCCCAACATCAATGAGAAAACTTTCTGACAATCAGGAAGGCATCCAGTTTCACCATACAATGCAAGAAGGGCGTTTGAAACTGAAATGTCCAAATCAAGTCCCAGTTTAAGTCCTTCATTATGTACTTGCTTGCCTAGTATGGTTGAGCCCAAGCTTGCACATGAACTCAAAGTACTTATCAACGTAAAATTGGAAGCTAGCAATCCAGTTCTCCTCATTGTGCGATAGCACATGACTGCATCTTCAAAACATTCATTCTGATCGAGACCAGAAATCATGGAATTCCATGAGACTGAATCCGTAACACCCATGAGCCTAAACACTGATCTAGCGCTATGAATATCTCCACATTTAGCATACATATTAATAAGCCCATTTCCAACAGCAACCTTGACATTATTTAATCCAGTTCGAATTGCATACCCATGAACCTCCCTGCCCTTTTTTCTTCCCTCCTCTGACAGACTAAATTCAGCAAAAGCACTTAATAAAATCACGTATGAGTCAATATTGATATCAACCAGGTTTCTCATCTCCATGAATACTTCAGTAGCATCTTCTCCGCATCTCCGCCTCACCAATCCAACCATCAAGCCATTCATAGAGACAGCATTTTTCATGCGCATCCGCTCAAAAATTTTTTTAGCATAGTCAAAAAACCCAAACCTTGCAAATCCACTAATTAAAGCGCTACCTACATACAGATCTGCCAGATATCCAGATTTCTTAGTCCTCGCGAGCATCTGCTCTAACAGATTTGAGCCAGAATTGATGGCTGAACCAGCTGCAGTTATTAAGCTTCCAAATGTATATTCATTAGGTTTAAAACTGTACCCAGAATCTTCTCTTTCCATGCTCAAGAATATTTCAAAGGCAGACACTGTATATCCTCTTTGTGAATAAACAGATACGATTGAATTACATGATATTGAATTCCTAATCTTTATCTCATAAAAAACATGACGAGCATAGTTAATAGAGCCAAAAGTGTTGCCGTACATTGATATCAACACATTTGATAAAACCACATCATTTGCATAGGGAGACTTCAAAATCAACCCATGAATTTGCATCCCGAATCTAAGCTCCTGGGAAGATTGAAGAGCACCACCAAAAGCAAAACGATTAGGCAAACACCCTTCAAAAATCATTATTTTAAAAGCCTCACATGCCTCCCTTGCCATCCCATTGTGGTTGTACCCTGAAATCAAGCATGCCCATGTAACACTATTCCTCTCTGGCATTTCATCAAATAACTTACGAGCTGACCCCAAATCACCACTTCTCACATAGGCGTTAATAAGGGTATTGCATAAGAACAGATCACAATCTAGACCATATTTAAAAATCTTCAAATGAAACTCTCTAGACTCTTTCAAACAACAAGAGTATCTATATGCACTGATCAAGTTCTCATAAACATCAAAAGAACTCCAGTCTGATTGATTTGGTAAACTGGGTGAGTTAATTGGATAATTTTGCAATACTTTGTAGTGATTGACTAACTCCGGCAATGGCATATTGGTAGGAGATTGTTTGATATAGGGACAGATGTTTTCAGGTGTGAAGAGAAGAGCATCATTGTTCTTGCGCTGTGGTGGCAGTAGCAGAGAAGGTGAGGCAGCTAATGTAGTGAAGGAAAGTTCAAAATTATAAAGGAATCGCTTGTTGCTATTGGATGCAAAGAGGCAGCGAAACATAGTCTGGTTAAGAAGAACCTAAAAAACCCATCAGACACATGTAGTTCAGTATCTAGTTCAACAATGCAAGAAAGATATGATGAAAAAGAAGGATGAAAATTCCAAATGAATCAAAGTTATATTGTAAATGGATTATTGAGTACAACATGTACAAGCCAAATTGTCACCAAATCAAAAAGACTTGAATGAATTAAGATTGAGGCATAAAAGTTAGAGCAATAAAGAAACTTCACCAGTAGCTAAGCATTGACAGACCAAAAATCCATAGCAGAAAGTAAAAATTGGAGGTAAGTAACAAGAATTCAATTCCAAATCAGCGCATGAGACCATAAGAACTAAAAAGGATCACGACTTTTGTCGCACCTAACAGGAAATTGAAAGCGCAAAAACTGATAATGATTTGCAGAAAAGGTACGTACCAGTAAAATATAATGAACCTCAAGAATTGGAATTTCTAAGCCTTCAATAATTCAATAAAGCCAAAATCCAATTTCTCATTGTCTGGCGGGCTTACTAACGGTTTTTCGCATTTAGCTTTGGCTGTGAGAAATAGAAAGCAAATTAAGAGAAGTGGGAGGTGATTCCACCACAGGTTCCTCTTCCAGGTCAGGGAAGAAGAGGGATTCTTGAAGACGTCGATTGGAAGAATTTGACTAGAATCGTCTACCGGCGACTTGCAGGATCCATTTCCGCCTTCTTGTGCTCCTGTACTCTCATCCAATCGTCGAAGCCATTCAACGCTCCTTTCTTCGGGACCTGCTTATTTAGCCCGTAGCTGAAGGAACTTAATCAACCCGCCCAGAGAACCAACCTCTGACAAGCAGTCACCAGGGCAGCAAGGTCAGGCAACATGGGTTCCCAAAGAAAGGCCTAGATTAAGCCAGTGTTAAGTTCAATAAAGAGCTAACTGGCAGGGCTAATGTAGATAGATTTTATTTTCTATTGTCTCGCTTCGGCTTGCCCAGAAGCTGGTTAGCTTAGGTCTTTGGGTTTTCCGGCATTCCTTTGATTTAGCTGGTGCGCGCCTGTTAATCGGGCCGGGTCAGGTCCGAATTGTCATTTTGAGTTATTGATAGGAGCAACACCCCCTAAACAAATATAGTCAGTCCCAAAAGAAAAAAATATATATATAAATACAAACCACTTTCTTGGGGTTTTTTTTTTTAATGTTATTTTGGAAAAAAAAATTCAAACTATAATACTACAATAAATATATTTAAAATTTGAAAATTGAGCAAACTCGCATTAATTATAAAATTTTGTATGAAAATCGGCATATGCTGGTTTTTGAGTCTTAAAGACCCGTAAATATACATTTGAATAAAGTTGCTAAGTAAATAGTAATAATATATTTTTATCAAAATAATAATGCATTTACAGAGTGTTATGTATTTCTTCAACCAATTTTGGGAGGGAAAATAACGTTTTTATGGTTGCATGAATTGTTTTCAATTTAGCGTGTAAGATATAGAATGGGCAATGAACACCGCATGAAAGGAAGGAAATTAGATTGAGCAGTTGGGCATATTAGTCAAATGTTGTGTGTGGATAAGGTTAGTGTCTGTAACTGCAAATATCATTGGCTCCCACCTCATCCATCCCTTCCCCAAATCAAATCCCACATATTACTGACTCAACCACTGCCCATATGTTAACCTTTTATTATAATCTCTTTGAAAATGGCTGCCAAACTGGCTTTCTCTTCGTCTTTCACCCCTACCCAAATACCTGTCCTCCCTAATTCGTCCCCTTTTTCTCCTCCAACTTGTACTCCTATTTCACCCAAGAAAAGGGCTCACTTTCATTTCAAAATCCATGCTCTAGGTGAGTGTAGTGATGCTTATCTTCTATACCATTCTTTCTTTTTTTTTTATTATTATTTTTTTGAAGTTGAAAAAAATGGTTTTGTTTTTCATAGGTGGAGGAGATGGAGAACCCAAGCCAAAAGGGAAGAAAAAATTTATAACCAGAGAGGAAGAACCAGAACAGTAAGTTTTGTGCTGAATTTTTCAATGTCAAATCAAATCATGTGCAGAAATTTGCGTATTTTAAAACAATCAAATCAATGCAGATATTGGCAAACTGCAGGAGAAAGAGAAGGAGAAAATCCCATGAAGACACCGCTTCCTTATATCATCATATGTGGCATGTCAACTCCATTTGTGATCTTAGCCATTGCTTTTGCTAATGGTTGGATTAAGGTACCCGTCAGATGATTTTGTTTTGACAATCTTTAGTTTCTTTCACATGTACGTTTCATAATCTAAACTACAGTTCCATTAAAATCTAGTCTGTAATATGTAACTAATTCTGTCAAATTTAAGCAGAATGTATAGTTTTTGCCTACAAGTGTCTCGTACACGGTGTTATTGAGAGTTAATTTCATCTATTCCACTTTTACCTTGCTGTTAACTCGGTATTTTTTTTTAACTGAATGAAATGAATCTGACATTGAAGAAGAATCCGAATGTTATGCAAGAAACTGCATGATGTTCTTGCAACTCTGTTATATTGATCTACATCAAAGATGCCCAATTTTCAGACTAGAAATGCTTGATTTTCTTGCCACTCTGTTAAGCCTCGATAAGAATACAGTAGAAGCATGAGATAGTTTATCAGTATACTTTCCTACAAGTAAATATTTAAGCATATTCTCAATATTTTCTTTGAACCCTTTAATGGAAGAATGATCTTACAAATTCTAGAGTAAACTAGGCACATAAATAAGCAAGTTTGTGACATATAATCTAACTCTATCCCCTATATCTAATTCTTTTTCTCAAATTTACTATTTTTATGAACTTAATTTACCTGTCTATTATGTTGAATACATATACATTTAGGATGTATAAATTAAAAGAATATGGTATTTGCTGTTCATCGCCGAGAGGGCTTGAATAGTACGACTGTCACGTACTTCTGAAGAAACCGATGGGTTGAGCCAAGTGCAACAGGCTGGTCTCGGGTGCTTTGAATATATAGATGGTTTAACACAGCTAGCCGAGGCCTTGGCAATGTACAATGACTTTCTGCAGCAGTTCGATTATTTAACAATGTGAGTTGAAGTTGAGGAGGTATATCGGGAGGCTGCTTGCTGAAATCATTATCATCTAAGGACTCGTTGTTATAGCTTGATTCTGGGGATGGTGGAATTTCAAACTCGGACAGGCTTTCTGCAGCTTCTGCAACATCGTCCTGTTTAACAAATTGCAGCAATGAACACCAAGTGAACCAGTTCATACTAAATGTGCAATGAAAGGCTATAACTTGAAGAGAAGCAAAAGCTTTCCAGTACAACATATTCAAAACAAAGAAATAATTGTCAGTAACACATATAATTGTTGGTAAAGAGATTTGAAGTCGAGAAAATAATTAACAAGAAGAATTTCAAACTTCATTCAGTTAACATTACAGCTCAAAAAGCTAGGCAATCTCACGCTGCATGTTCCACAAAGACAGATGGGAGGCAAAATTTAAGTCAAAATACTTGAGCAATTCCCATCTACCATGTATGCAATGCGTTTATGTCCTGGTACATTTTATGGCATGAACATTGGCCAAAACACAAACCATCTGTGAGTATAAACAAGTCAGAAACATAGGTCTCTTATGTGATGAAGGCGTTTTTCAATGTTCGTCTTCCTCAGAACGCTTAGAAACCAATGTTAGCATCAACGGCATATTTTTACCCAGTACGCACAGTGTAAACCATCATATCAATGAAAACTGGTTGCAGATTATTTTCACTGCTATAAGCTTTTTCGGCAATCTACAGAGTTAATCAAACAATGCAGCTGAAAAGTGAAAGAAAAAAGACAGCAACCAAAGGAGGAAAAGGGTCCATCATAAGTGCAATGCAAGTGGAATAGATCTGCAGTAACTTCAAATTATTTGATGCTTAAATATACCATCTAGCAAGCAGATGATTTTATATGACTTGACACATTTGCGAAATCAGGACATTTTGCAACAGCATAACTTTCATTAAGATTCGAGAAGCAGAACAATGAGCAAGACTGCTAGCAAAAGGCAACTAATTTGCTAATTCGTCCACTTCACATTTTCAATTTTAGTTTTGTTCACAAATTGCACTGTGAACTCGTCCCAATCATCCGCAACCCAACTTCAGCAATGCCATAAAATCTGGAGCTTGGTAAGTTAGTGTATGGTTACCACTTGAACTGGTAACACATTTCCAGTTTCTTTGGTTAAGCATAATCTAACTTCAAAAATTGGCCTGCGACAGATTTATTTATAATCTAGAGACTTAACATTAAGACTATCAAAGAATTATGTTAGAAACTATCCAAGTCTGAAGTAGCATATTCCCAATAAAAATTGTCGTCTCATGATTTATAGTTGCTCAAAGGAATAATAGATCTTTTGTTCAATAAATAGTTTTTCTAGATAGGTTCTCTTTCCCATCTCTCTCTCTTTCCTAGACAAAAAAGCCGAGCAAGGAATTTTAATGGAAAGATTGTGCATTTTCCATGTCATTACCAAAACACTTGTGATATATGATGCAATTACAACAATGAGATATTTTCTTTGTTTATTTACCTTTTTTTTTTCCAATGTCATATTATGATGCAGATTCAGCCAAAGGAACAGCCTGTTATTCATAATCTGTCATTTACAATAAAAAATAAACTCAAAGATGCAAAATTACCTGCACATCCAAAATATTGTAGGCAGTCCCTGAATCATCGCACTCCCATGGCAAGTCTGGAGCATATCTCACGTGTTCATCTACAATGAAGCGATAGTGAAAAACTCCTGAGGGGAGCATCTTCAGAATAAGAAAATCTTTACATGACATGTGCAAAGGCTCTCTGAAAAAAGAGCAGAGTAAATTTTTAGTCAAGCAAGGTACAAAAGAAGTTTCGCCGTAAAATCAAACATAAAAGAAAATACAAGAATACTTATCACTACATTTTATCCCAATTATCCCACGATCCAGTTACAGCTACTTGCTTGCCGCCATAGCACCATGCTATAATCACAGGGCTCATTTTCTCACCCAATGCATCCCTGGAATCTGTTTGGTTATGTGCTAATGCATAATTCTGAACATGCATCATTTCAATAGGTCTTGATAAAGGAAGCATGGGAATCTGATGAACATTGAAATTTTACCAAGTTCAAGTCTTTGCTAGAAAAGCGCTAGAAAAGAAGTCTTACTCTGTTTATAAGAAATCTTAGTCTGTCTATGTATTTTGTTTCTATCCTTAGTTTGAACTTGCAAAATTATGCAGACCAAAGGCCACCCAATAAGCAATGAACTCAAGTATATTAACTTCGATTTAGCCTGAGTCTATTCACAAATTCTTCAATGAAGTCCCTAGTATATGAATTGCTTTGGTCTTGCAGCTCTATTTTGTACTGAACTTTCAATTAACACGCATATTAAGCATTAGCGAACCTCCATTCTTTTTTTTCATATGGCAAACCTAAGTATCCTGTATCATTTGAACATAGAATTGCTTGTTTGTGATACATAAGTATCAACATAGATTAGATCTCCAAAACCTTGTCATCTATGATTTATTTTTCCTTTTTTTGTGTCATCATCAAAAACCGAATCCACACACTTTAAGCCTAATTTAGACAAGAGATTTCCACAATATATAAGAAAGATAACTAAGACATTCCCTTGATATTTACAAGTCAAAATGACTCGCCTGGTGCTTTTTGCAAATAATTCTCAGAACAACAAATTTCAGTTAACTCTACTTAATAGTGGAAAAGACTTGACCCTATATTCTGTGTATATAAACAAGTAAAGATAAGAGTTGGGAAAAAGAGATCAGACCTGAGGAGTGAAAATGAGAGGAGGATGAAGAAATCCCCTAGCAGTAGGAGGAGGGGAGTGTACCATGGGCTCTGCCTCAGCATGCGCATATGATAGCCAACATGTGAGCCCCTACCATGTGCAGTTAACACCATACCGTCTTGCTCATAACCCTCTTTTGAAGTGCCTTCTTCATCATTTTTACCACTAGTATTGCCCATCCCTGATAAATTTGGAACCAGATAATCAGAACCCAGATAAAATTTTAAGAATAATGACATAAAAATCAAAACTTGTTTTTTAAATCAAAATTAGACAAGAAAAGAAATTCACATGAAAAAAGCAGAAAAAAAGAGCAAAAAAACAAAGCAAAAGGATAGACCCAGGAAAGTAAGTGAGGAGCAAAAGTTTGTTGCTGGAGGGGTTTGGTGGATTACTTACCCATCACTGCAAATAAATTGCAGGAGCAAAGAGAAAGCTAGCAGCACATAATTAC
The DNA here is from genome assembly GCA_037975025.1 of Excoecaria agallocha. NCBI lineage: Eukaryota > Viridiplantae > Streptophyta > Magnoliopsida > Malpighiales > Euphorbiaceae > Excoecaria > Excoecaria agallocha. The sequence continues at coordinate 70,078,569 of CM075807.1, read as the reverse complement.
TCAAAGCAAAGAGGCAACCTTATTTGCAGGCAGCTTTAATTTATAAAATTGTTGATTGATTGATTGATTGATTGGAGGTTATTTTTTCTCTTACAAAAAATGGAAAGTGCAATTTTTTTTTCTCTCTCTCCCTCTCCCCTGTCTCTCTCTACGTGTGAACTAAAAGTCAATTATATGCTCCAATGAGTTTGGAAGATCCTATGGTGGACTAATGATGTTTGGTTTAAAAGCGAATGTTGTTAGCTTTAGCTTCTTCCCCTTACTTTTTTTTTTTTAAGTAGGTAACTGGTCATCCAATTATATCTTTTGTAATAATAAATTAAACATAAAAATCAATTAACTCTTTTTCATGTGAAAAAGAAATCCCTTAACAAGTTATTGCAGGTTTCATGTTAACGCTTTAGTTTTTTTTTTTTTAAAGACTATAATACTAATTTAAGCAAGTATATTTTATACTAAATATTTTAAATTATTCCGGCAGCATTCTAGAAGTACTCAAAGATTTTAAAAAGATTTTAAAAATTGAATTTTTCGATTTTTTATTTATTAAAATTTTTATATTTGTTAAAATATCGAGAATTTGCAATTTAGTCCAAAATCTCTATTTTTTTTAGAAAATAATTCTCAAATTCATTCTGCCTTAAAGCCAATTTTTCTAATGTATTGAAAAGAATTCAACAAAATTTTTAAATTTTTGATATTCGGTAATTGTCATTTTTCTGATGGCTTTTTATTTAGATCATGAAATAGATCCAAAAATAGAATAAATAAATACTATTATTGACCGTATTAATTTTCTAAATAAATATTTTGAAAAATATAACAATTTATACGTTGAACTCTTGAAATGTATTTGAAATAATTAATTTTAAAATAGAATGAATTTGAAAATTATTTTCTCAAACGTAAAGAGTTTTTTTAATTTTATTACAAATTTTTTGAATTTTAATAAATATAAAAAAATTAAGAGGAGTCAAAAAAATTTAAAATTCAGCCTCCGAAATAATTTGATGATCTTTGAATAACTATATAATTACAAGATGAGTTAAAATTTTTAGTATAAAACATATTTGCTTTGATTAGCGGTAACTATAAAAAAACATTTCCAAATATCCAATCAAGCCGGCCCAACAATACTTGATATGATCCAAATCCATTAACAAAAAGACAAGAGCATGAGCTCCGATCGAACTAATAAGACAGTATGTCATGTCAATTCACTAACACAAGTCAACATTCATATGCTCCACCTACTCTCTGTCACATCGTCATTCACCTGCTTCAATTATCGGTTATCACTTTTCGAGGTACTCAAACATTCCTCATTTATCTCCTATAGATAGCAAAAAATATAATGGCTCCAGGTATTGATTATCTGAAATTCTCTGTTTAAACACTATTTCTCTAAAAGCTACTAATTTAAGATTCGAAGTGCTAACGCCCAGATCCAATCAGGCATCCCTTTTTGCAGGTCCAGCCATCCGACTGGATACTTTTAATTGCTAGCTCTTCTTTTTACAGATAAAAATATTTCGTGCTTTATCAAAAAATTTAAAATTCAGCCTCCGAAATAATTTGATGATCTTTGAATAACTATATAATTACAAGATGAGTTAAAATTTTTAGTATAAAACACATTTGCTTTGACTAGTATTTGCTTTGATTAGTATGAAGGCAATATAATTTTTAAAATCGGAATAGACTATGATATTAATCTATCAACCTGAAATAATAAAATAAAATAAATTTTTTATTATATAAATTAAAATTAAATGATTTATATGTTACGAATTGATATCCCATTGGTGATCAATGATGCAAAGTGTAACTACTTGCCTTGGCCTTTACAGTCCTCACCGTTATCTAATGTACAATTGCTACGTGTCTTCTTTTTGCTTGTTAATCGTCAAAACTGGCCCCACGATCAAACTTTTGCTTTTTTGTTAAATATAACGATAAAATTAGTATAAATTTAAGACTGGTTTTTATTGTATTAAAATAACAATTTATATTTGAAAGGAAAAGAATTACAAAAAATATCTTTTTTTCCCTCAAAATCTCCATATAGTTAAGTGATTAAATTTGAGATTGAGGAGGTTCACTTGAATACATTTTCAGTTGAGGTACTTTATTACATATTTTTGTAAGCTTTAAAGGCCAACAGATGCACTTTGTCAAAATCTAATATTAGTTTTGTTTTTGTTTTTGTTTTGGTTTTATAACAACGGTAGTTCAATAATGGAAAATGCTCGTGTAGACATAGCTAGTTAGATCAAAATTTTATGGATAATTTAATATAAAAATGCAAGACACAAAAAAGTTATTGGTTTTTTTGAGTTCACAATTTAATAGTAAATACTGATTTTAATATAACTAAAAGTTTCAAATTCGAGTTCTCACTTTTTTTTTTATTTAAAAATAAAAAATAAAAAAATAATTTAAAAAGACAGCGGAGAAGTAATTACTATTTATTGGTGATATTTTCGAACCTAATTTATACCAGAATTTTCCGTAATGAAATTAAATCTTTTGATAAAACTTCATAACTGTTTGTTGTTGACATCGAAGTAGTGTTAAAATTACAATTAATTTTTTATCAAAACAATTACTATTTATTCGTTATAAATATATGAACAATCTTTTTAATAAGTACAAGCAAACATCAAATATTTTCAATGTTTAAATTATTTTCCTTTCTTATGATGTCTCCATTTATTTATTAAAAATAATAAATTTAATAAATAAAGGGCAC